>CM062820.1:187685820-187846364 GCA_031772625.1 Pinus tabuliformis
TTCGTTTACAAGTCCAACAAAACAAAGATGGTATTTTTCTATCACAAACCAAGTATCTCAAGCAGATCTTGAAGAAATATGGGATGGAGGATTTGAAACTAGTATGTACCCCTATGGTAACAGGATGGAGCCTCAGTGCAAATGATGAATTAGCAGTAGTGCATCAACCAAATTATAGATCCATGATAGGTAGTCTACTCTATCTAATAGGTACCCGACTAGACATTATACATGCAGTGGGAATAGTTGGAAGGTTTCAGGAAAATCCAAAGGAAACTCATCTTCAGGCAGTTAAGAGAATTTTCAAGTATCTTCAAGGAACTTAAAACATTGGCTTATGGTATCCTAGAGGTACAGATCTAACACTTCATGCATATACAAATGCAGATTGGGTAGGAAGCGTGGATGACAGAAAATGCACTAGTGGTGGTGCATTCTTCATGGGTCCTAGATTAATATCTTGGTTCAGCAAGAAACAATGTTCAATTGCATTATCTATAGTTGAAGCAGAATATGTAGCTGCTGCATCTTGTTGCACACAACTCCTTTGCATGATGCAAACATTGCAAGACATGAAAATCACTTGTACTCCACCTATTTCCATTTTTTGTGATAATAGAAGTGCAACCAGTATTTCGAAGAATCCCGTCATGCATTCAAAGACCAAACACATACCTATCAAATATCATTTTCTCCGGGAACAAGTGCTTGAAAAAAAGGTTAAATTAGAGTATGTTTCCTCCAAGGAACAAGTTGCTGATATACTCACCAAATCATTGCCCAGGGAAACATTTGAATACCTCAGACAAAAGCTCGGAGTAGTCGATTCATCATCTTGCTATTGAAACTTGTCTGTTTTAGAAAAAAGTGGGTGTACGCAAGTTTCATGAGGATGATCCACGTACATACGCCGGTTTATGTGGGTACAATCGTGTATATGTTGGTTTGAAGAAAAATAGTGGGCCAGGCTCAGGATGAAGGGAGTCTGATATGGGTCTGACAGAGACCATCAAGTACAGGTTCAGGGGGGAGCATATATATTCTTCTAATAATGCATTGTTGGCATTATCCAAGAAGATCTTGGTTCAAGATCATAGTGTTTTGGTTTTAGGAGGAACAGGTGCAGAAGGAGAACATGGTTGCTGGTCTGAATGATGATTGACAGATGCTACTGATGATATTTGTTGATAACTATCATAATCTAGTTGTAGATATTTCGTCTCTATGTCATGTATTTATTTTCTTATGAAGGTCATGTAACAGCCTTCCTTGATTTCCCCACTATGCCTGGGATGGATAATGTAATGTTCTTGTTTTATCTTGTGTAAACCTTTAGTGTATCCCCACTTGGTTGGGTGGGTCAGTCAGTTCCCACTTGGTTGGGAGATGGATGTATGTATGAGTCTTTGGTGGTAGGAAGGTCACTTATGATGTATAAAGTTATGTAACTTCTTGTAGAACATCGTCTTGCAGACAGTCAGGGGGAGCATGAATAGCACAGCAGAGCAGAGATTTAAAAATGAATTCAGGGGGAGCATAACCCTTTGCCCTTGATGTCAAAGGGGGAGAATGAATTTGAGTTACTTGGGCTTGCCATCAAGTCCAAAGGGGGAGATTGTTGGCATTATGACACAGGTTTTGTCCTTGATGGCAACCCACTCAGATGGCAGATCACTGTTCAGGCTCTCAAAATGAAGGAAAGAGAGGTATACGTAGGTTTCCTCTAACGAAGTCGCGTATACATGTGAGATTGCTGATCAAAAGTTACGTATTCATATGCACGCACTTTCATGCATGGAAAAGCGTGTACATGTGGGAAAGCTTATTTTTGGGCTGTGGTATTTAGACCTATGGTTTTGGACCTTGGTATTGCGTTCGAAGTGTTGAAGCTAGGTATTGGGTCCCTAGTATTGGTTATAAATGGTTTTGGACCATGGTATTGAGTAAGGCCTAAGTCTATAAAAAGGAGGAGATCATTTGTCAAAGGCATTGACTCAAGTATTGAATATCTTATGAAGAGGAAGATCTAAAAAACTAGTGATTGGCTTATGGTGTAGAGCTGAATCTAAATCAAGGAGGAACTTGAGCGCAAGAATATGGATAAGTTCTATTGATGGGTCAAAATTCAAGTCTTGAATAGTAGTATCTTTGTGTTATTTTGATCTGTTATAATTGGCACATATCTTGATCTATAAATTTGATAATCTGAGAATAACTGATGTCTAAATATTTGAAAGAGTGAACTATCTTTTATAGATCTATACGCAGGTTCGACACATCAGAGGCGCGTATACACGTTGGTTTAGTAAATCAAAATATCATCTATGCTGATTGGCCTTAATACAGAAGCATATGCCCACAGGTTTCTGCATATTGAAGTAGTGTACGTCTCTTGAAATATGTTTTAGCTACTTTTCTTTATTTCTGCAGTGTTCTGGGTTCAGAATTGGTGTCTCGTTATTGTTATTGTTTTCTGGGTACAACATTCAGAGAAGTGACTATTTGATTCAGTTTGTTTGGTGCAAAGGAGACTTCTTGATGCAAATATATTTGATGTTTGATTGATGTTATTCATGGATCGACTCTGAAAACTATGAAACATGGTCCCTCGAAGAGAAGAGAAGGTTGTAGCCTTCTGTAGGTCAGCACCTACGTACTAGTACCTCAGCTAGTACAAGAGCTAAGGGGGTTGTAGCTCCCTTCCAGGAGAAGCTAGAGAATGAGAGAAGGTTGTAGCCTTCTGCAAGTAGCATCCTGCATACTGGTATAAAACTGGACCAGTACAAAATCATTGTAAAAATAAGTTTCTAATTAAAAGAAGATAGAGATGAATTGCAGCAGGTGGTTTTCACCCACATTGGGTTTCCACCTTATATCTGTGTGTCCATGTGTGTGATGATCTATTCTGCTTTACTTCTCCTATTTACTCTTCTTATGATTAATGAAGTCCTGATGCACTGATTGAAGATCAACAATGAATGAATCTTAAGTTTTCTGATATACGTTGGTTTCTTTAGAGATACTAGCGTATATACGCAGTTTCCCATAGCTGAAGTAGCATATACAAATCTGATTTTGAAATGAAAAATAGTTGATTTAATAATACTAATTCATCCCCCCTCTTAGTATTATTTCCAACAGCCCATAACACTGATCTCTTTGCCTAACTTCCATCGGCTTCGTGAGAAGATCGAGATACATTTTTGTTCGAATTTGATATTGTCTGTAGGGATATGACTATGTGGCTGATGCTAAGAAATTGAAAATATTCCCTGCTACTCTGAAAGGTACAGCTCTACGATGGTTTATGGGTCTGGGTGGAAAATATATCTTCTCTTTGGAGGAAATGAAGAAAGATTTTCTGGAGAAGTACCAGGATTATTATAAATCCTGGAACATAAAGGAAGAAATTTTTAAATTTATGCAAAAGGAGGATGAGAATATGGAGGATTGTGTGGAAAATTTTAAATATAATATACAGAGATTCGGCCATAGCAACCTGGACAAGGATATCCTAAAAATAATTTTTTCGTCGAGACCTAAGGGAGGATTCTCTAGACTTGTTGAACATAGTAGGAAAAGGAGATATATCTAAGGAGGACTTTGAATATTTTTGAATTTTATGCATTTAGTGTTCATGATGGGCTGCAAGGAATAAGCATAGGATTCAAACTTCCAAAACATTTAGTGGAGGAATTACAAAGGCAAAAATTGGGAACTTGTTGGATAATTTGAAAACCAATATCTTGAGTACACTTTCGTCTCATATGGACATGTTAAAAGAAAAACAAAAGCAAATGGAGTTAGAAAGGACCATGGCCATCTTTTTCCCTCAATGTAGGAAACATCTATTAAAGGAATGTCCATTAAATATTGTGGAGACGTGTACAATATGTGAATAGACTCACTCCACTAGTTCATGTCCATCCCTTCCTGAGCTAAACGTAGTATTCCAAGGAACAAGTGAAGGAGTAGAACAACTATTCTTTATGGGCTGCAAGAAACCATGGTAGCCACGACCATAATGCTCAAATCAAGGTATGTCTCAGGATGTTTCTCAGTATTTTGGAAATTTAAATATGGGTGCTTAGTCAATACCTTTTCCTTAATCATGGCCTCACTTTTATCAATATCTACTGTGGCAGTATTGGTTCTCACAGCCTAGTTCAAATCCTTCATGGTCTCAAAATTGGCGAGGGCCTTCCCCTTCTCCTGGCCAATTCCCTCAAACTATGCAACATCAACAGTTACAACTACCTTCCAACAGTCCCTCCATTACTCCTCCTCATCCTCACCTTCTTATCCAACCTAATCTGAATCCTAATAATAAGGGTGCTCAATAGACTGACACACTTAACCTTCCTTCATATAGAATTTCCACCACATTATGTAATGAGATAAATTAGCAATCTAGTTGGGTGGTGAATGTTAAAAATTCACCAGTTATCGTTGAACATATTTGTGATGAAGATCTAGAACCAGAATCCCAAGAAACCGAGAATGAGTCAAATCAGAATTCTGTCAAACAATTCCCTCCTCATTCAGAGGCTACCCATGGTTGCTCCACTGACTCGCCTTATCCTGAGAGAATAGCCTTGAGTAAACATAATCCTCAGCCAAAATCTGACCTTTTAGGGGGACTGCAAAATCTGTTTGTTGAAATTCCCTTACTCCAAGCTATGAAGGATGTGCTCATTTACGCTAAGACAATTAGAGAGTATTGTTTTAAAAAACCTAGAAAGAATAAGGGATCCACTTACCATTCATGTTATGGTGAAGCTATCAGAAATTATGATGGGAAAATCTGTACCTGTGAAATATGGAGATCTAGGGAACCCAATTCTGACAGCGCAGGTTAATGGCGTTGACATCTCGAATGTACTGGTCGATTTGGGAGCTGCAATTAATGTTATCACATATGAAAATATGCTCACTTTGGGTCTACAGAATTTAAAACCAACTCCTAATGTCTTGGAATTAGCAGATAGATCTATAGTAAGGCTAATAGGAATTGGAATACATAAAAATTTTAGTGGACTCATGGCATTATCCTGTTCATATTTTGGTGTTACAAACACAATCCCTGGCTAGTGGCCACCCTCTAATTTTAGGAAGACCTTGGCTAGCAACTTCAAATGCCTATATCAGATGCCGGTCAAGAAACATGGTGATATCTAAGTGGGAATATACAAATAACCTTATTCCTTACCCCCTTACGGAAGCAAGTTCATCAGGAAAAACAACATTTAAACAAAATTCCCTACCTTAAGAAGGACCTGAAGTAGAAAGTGAGGAAACCATACCAGTCCTTACTATAAGTAAAAATCTCTATTTTAAAGATGAGATGGAAGATGATAGTATTAATACTTTTATCAGCATCCCCCATGTGGTTTCTGAAACAACTCTTCAATTTCTAGAATCTGTTATGAGCTGTGAGACATAGGAAGCTATTTAATCAGGAATTAAAGACGAATATATTCCTATGATTACACCTAGTTAGAATATCCCAATAGAAATTGAGCCATGGAATACATTGAATATTAACCCGAACCTTTCACTATCCTAGACCGACCAACTCCTGAAAGTTCTTCGCTAACATAAGTAAGAATTCACATGGGATTATAAGGATATGAAGGGTATCCCTATTGATTTTTTCACTCATAATATATGCATAAAACAAGATTTTCAGCCTGTGAGAGATCCCCAAAGAAGAGTGAACCACGCTCTGAAAAATATTTTCAAGGATGAACTTCAGAAGTTGCAAGATGTAGGATTTATTTACCCAACCTCAGATAGTCAATGGGTGTCTCCGCTAGTTATCATTCCCAAAAAGAATGGTAAGTGACAGATTTTTTTTGGACTATAGGGAGTTGAAAAAAACAACCTTGAAGGATCATTTTCCCTTACCCTTCATTGACAAAGTCCTATATACCTTAGCTGGGAAGACGTTTTTCTCCTTCTTGGATGGGTTTAGTGGGTATAATCAAATCCGAATAGCTCTTAAGGATCAGGATAAAACCACTTTTACATGCCCTTGGGGGACTTTCGCATACCAGGTCCTTCCATTTGGTCTTTGCAACACCCCTGCTACCTTCCAAAGGGAAATATTAGGGATTTTATCTGATCTACTCGATGACAGTGTCGAGATTTATATGGATGATTTTACACCATATGGGGGACCATTTGAAGAAGGGTTGGAAAAATTGGAGAAGGTGCTTAAAATATGTATACAAATGCATCTTTCTCTAAGTACAATTAAGTGTCATACGATGAGAGAAGAGGGTATAGTGTTCGGACACTTGCTTTCAGCTGATGGAATTCTAGCTGATTCGGCCAAGGTAGAGGTAATTTTCATTTTCCTGTACCTAAGAAACTGACGCAGGTACATAGTTTTATTGGCTGCGCTAGCTATTATGGACGCTTTATAGAATTTTTTTTTGGAATAACATTCCCACTTTTTCAGTTGTTAACTAAAGATGTAGAATCTTTGTGGACAGATATGTGTGAAGACGCTTTTGCAAACATCAAGGAACTAATCTTCAAAGCTTTGATCTTGCGAGGACTTAACTCGGAACTCCTATTTCATATCCACACTGATGCATCTCAAATAGAAATAGGGTTAGTTTTGGGACAGGAAGAGGATAAGAAGCTATATGCGGTATACTATGTCAGCAATACTTTAACACTTGCTGAATTAAATTATATGGTAACAGAAAAGGAATTCTTGGCTATTATTTATGTTGTTAATAAATTTGGCATTACATTATTGGATATCCTACTTTTGTGCATACTTACCATGTAGCAGTCAGGTACTTAATGAATAAACCTGTAACTCCTGGGCGTGTCACAAGGTGGTTATTATTACTTCAAGAATTTGACATTACCATCATAGATAAAACAAGAAAGGATAATGTAGTTGCTGATTTCCTATCTAGATTAGATAATAATGATGAAGGTACACCTGTAGAAGATACTTTTCCGGATGAATATCTTTTTTCAATTTCTACTCACACTTTGTGGTATGCAGATATTGCTAAGTATCTTTCTACAGGGAAGGTAACCAAGAATTTGTCTTACAGGGAATAACAAAATATCATTCATCATAATACCAGTTATTCATGGATAGCGGGATATCTATTTTATATAAGAATTGACCAACATATGTGACATTGTGTAGAAGAAGATGACATCTATGATGTCCTGAAGGATGCTCATGACCGTCCCTGTTGGGGACATTTTGTAGACAAACGGACTAAGCATAAAGTGTTACATATGGGATATTATTTGTCCTCCATCTTTCAGGATGCGAGAGATTATGTCCGAAGATGTGATAGCTACCAGCAGATGGGCCAACCTGGTCAATTAGATGAAATCTCGTTACAACCTCGAGTGGTCCTTGAACCTTTTAAGAAATGGGCTATTTATTTTGTTGGACCATTTAATCCATCTTCACATCAAAAAGTATATATTTTAGTTTGCACACATTATCTAACAAAGTGGGTTGAGGCCAAGGCTATGGCAAGAGCCATAGAGCAGGTTGTCTCAGAATTTTTATTTGAAGAGATTTTTTCTTGATATGGCACCCAGAGAGAGATAGTTACAGATGGGGGAATGAAATTTACATCACATATCATAACATCCCCATACCAACCTCAAGCGAATGGTCAAGTGGAAAGCACAAACAAGGTATTATAAAACATTCTCACAAAGAATGTGGCGAAGCATCGCTAAGATTGGGCTGAAAAACTCCTTGAATCTCTTTGGGCGTATGAAACATCATGGAAGGATACAATAGGGTTTTCACTATTTCATCTTTTCTATGGTAAATATCCATTGTTTCCAATAGAATTTGAGATCAATACGCTTAGAATAGCTCTCGAAATAGCGATGCACCTTTCAGAAGCTCAGAAACACCCGCTGGAACAACTTAATGAAATAGATGAAATTCCTTTAATGGTTGTCTAAAGAACTACGACGATTCTGTAGTAGGGGAGAAACTGACATGATAAATTTATTAATAATAAGGTGTTTCATAAAGGCAATTGGGCATTATAGTATGATTCTCATTTTAAGGATTTTAAGGGAAAGCTTTGCTCTCGTTGGATGGGGCCTTAAGATATTAATGAGGTATTTGATAATGGAACTGTTAGACTCGTCATGATTGATGATGCACATGCTTCTTTTATTGAAATGGACATTGTCTCTGATTGTATCATTGGTCGGCCTCTAAAGGTGCCTTCATCAAAGATCTCTCTGATAAATCTGGTTTGAAGGTTGTCAGTGCAGATAATTCTACCTCCACATCCTCTTATTAAAAAAAATAATATATATATATATATACTATTACCACTCAATTGTTTTTTTTTAGGTACTGCCACTGGTTTTTATATCCTATGGAGGCAAGAAAAACTTTCTATGTAGCCGGTGTTGTTACTCCTTCAATGTTGTTACTCGTCTGATGTTGTTACTCCTCCGGTGTTGCTACTCCGTGGCGAAAATTTTTCTAAGTACCCAGTGCTATTACGCCTTCGATGTTGTTACTCCTCCGGTGATGCTAGTCTTTAGGGAATTTTTATATAAGTACCTGGTGTTGTTACTCCTTTGGGGCAGTTACTCCTCCGATGAGGTTACTCCTCCGGTGCTGCTACTCGGTGGTGAAAATTTTTCTAAGTACCCGGTGCTGTTACTCCTTCAGTGCTTTTACTCCTCCGTTGTTGTTCTTCCTCTGGTGCTCCTACTCTGTGGTGAAATTTTTTCTAAGTACCTGGTGTTGTTACTCCTTCAGTGTTGTTACTCCTTTGATGCTTCTACTCCTTTGGTGTTACTACTCCATGGAATTTTTTTTTTCAAGTACCCGGTGTTATTATTGCTTTGATGTTGTTACTCCTTTCATGTTGTTACTCCTCCGGTGCTACTACTCTGTGGTGAATTTTTCTAAGTACCCAGTGTTGTTAATCCTTCAGTGATGTTACTCCTCTGGTCCTGCTACTCCAAGATGAAATATTTTCTAAGCACCTAATATTGTTAGTCCCTGAATACCATTACACAATCAATGTGGTTACTCCTTTGCACTGTCACTCCTTTAGGTAAGTGCCAAGTATGTCCTTGAATAGACTTTGCGTCTTTGATTCGTAATTCTTTTGACATGACTTGAGGTGACCTCGGACGATCAATTTTTAGTTGGGGGCAGGTACAAATATATTTATAAATGGTGGTGTAATTAATTTCAATAATGATTCATTAACGTCATTATAAAACGATTGTGTCAATACCTCCACTACACCTTACTCTGCACATTTATCAATAGATACTAATTTTAATGAACCTGTCCTTTGGAGCCTGCAGAGTAATTATCATAGTGACTCACCATTATTTCCATAACACATCGTGGATTTTTCCCATCTTTAGAAAATAGCCATTCGTACACCCTTTTATCTTTATTTCCTATGCCTTTCACATAACAATTATCCTTCGATAATCTCTCTTAATAGTCTCTCTGCTACTCCAAAGTGTTGTTACTAAGCTATAGCAAAATGGGTGGAGTGGTTGTGAGACATGAACCAGAGAGCACAATCTTGGTCCATATTAATGTAGATGTTTGGTAGGTCTTTGTAAATGCAGGTTGGGACAAATATTTTGATAGATTTTAGGGGTTTGACAAGACTGTTATAGTAGAATTTGCGCTCAACTTGGTAGAAGATTATTCTAGAGTTTGGTGTCTCAATATCCCTATTACAGAAGAAGCCATCTCGGTCGTCAGTGGATTTCCATCGGAAGGGAAGAAGTGGTTTTGCTGGAAGGCTCACTTGTTGTAATTCCCGTAAATACTTTTACAAGATGGAAAAACAACAGTCCAAAAATGGAGGGGGTATGATCCTAAGTCACTACCTTATCCCTACCGTGAAGTTGCATACTTCGTGTTGAGGTACATTACCTATGAAGGGCACTTTATAGTGTTTTTCAAGTATCATTTTAAACTTCTAGCATCCCTTCGGTTCGAGCATGTGCAAATTCATTCATTGAATATGCCTTTCTTCCTTTGGAAAAGTCTTCAATTGATGCTGCAATCCACGTGTCGCTCCTGGAAAGTATTAGTAGTCCTCATAAATCATGGGTTAGTAAGGCTATTGGTCATTCAAGTGCTGGGAAAAACTCATGTACCTTGGCCACAATTCGTTGAATTGTCAGAAGAAGAATTGGAGGGAATCATACCTACAAAATGGGAGGATAACGAAGGCTCAGTTGAAATGGGAGATGCCAAAACCGATGCTGCTCAACAAGAACCAACACCGCTTGTTGGCTCAGTCGAAATGGAAGATGCCACAAATGATGTTGCTCCACAAGAACCAACATCGCCTATTGGATCAGTTGATATGGAAGACGCCACAACCGATGTTGTCCCAAAAGGTCAAGTATTACATGTTACCTCAGTCGAGATGGAAGATGTTATATCTGATGCTGCCCCACAAGAACTAGCATCACTTGTGGGCTCGGTTGAAGTGGAAAGGATGGAAATTGAGGACATAGTTCATGATGCTTCAACGTTAGTTGATAATCTTTGTGGAGAACTACCACCATCATCATTGGAACAAATGAACTTGAGACTTGAAAAAGAGAGTGCAGGTGTTGCTACTCCACAAGAACCAGCACCATCCATCCAAGAAAACTAGAGGTCTGAAGAAGAGAGTGCAGGTGGTGATGTTACACAAGAACCAACACCACCCATCCAATAAAATGTGGGGTGCGAAGTAGAAAATGTAAGTGGTGGTGTTAGACAAGAACCAACACCACTTACAAAAGACACCTTGGCATTGGTAAAAGAAAAAGAACCTATATCAGACATAGTTCCTCAGGAATCATAGGGAGATTCGGTCCAAACAGAAAATGCGAAGTTGGGGGGCATGATTTATGGAGTACAATCTAGATGGAAATGCGAGAAGATGTTCTTCATTCCTCCCTTCCTGCAACTCTACCAAGAGGAGTGAGGAAATATCAGACTCCTCGGCACTCAAAAGAGGAAAGCGTCACTCTGCCAATTTTAAAATTTGTTGGTACAAAATTTGACGCATTGGTTGAGGTGGCCACTCAAGTGCCAATGCCCATCATTCATGGTAAATTTTAGGGGCGAATTATAGCCCAAAGGCGAAATTTGACGGTTTTTATATTTTAAGAGGGTGAATTTTTTTATTAAAAACCCTTTTCATATAGTTAGCCCCAATTTTATTTATAAAATAATTAATTTTTTGATTTTGGCCCAAAATAAAAAATGGGTGGATAAAATAACCGAACCTTCATTTGGCCTGATTCGCTGGTTTTGCGAAACCGTATTCCCTTAAAATTGTCGAATTTTGATATTTGCCCCTGGTTTGGGAGATTAAAATTGCCATATTTTTGATTTACAGTTTGGTTTTTCTGGTTTGGGAGTGGTTTGTGAGGGTCAATTTGGTCCTGGGAGGTTGGATTTGTCTTGAAATGGAGGGCGGTTCCCTATTTTCACAGATTCAGCCCCCTGTTTTCATGAATTCCGGATTCATCGTGTATATGGCTCCCTGTTTTCATGGATTTAGGGTTGAGGGTTTAAAACATTTTTTATATTTACTCCACAAGTCACCTTATATTTACGAACACGCAAGGATGTAAATAAATACAAATTTAAATAAAGTGGAGGTATGGTAAATAAATAAAACCTATTTTTATATTTAGTCCATAACCCTCTTTCTATTTAATAAGGCTAAAAAAAGAGGTTTTATTTAAGCGAATCCTATGGACCAAATACTATGGGCCAAATACCATGGGCCAAATTATTATTAATACCATGCAAAAAAACATTATTAACCCTAATATTAGTATTAATAAAAATAAATATGGCACCTGGTATTGACCCATGGTATTCACGTGGAATGTAGCCTATTTAAAGGGGGGAATTCAACCATCATAGATCCATTACTCTGGATCTACTAAGTGCCGAGTTGGATAAGATATCATGATATGCAAACTAGTATAGAGTGAAAAAATATTTGATCCCTCTCGGGGCTTGGTAGATCAAGAGTAAAAATGGATCTTGTTATTTAATGTCACTTAAACATTTTAACTTGGTTAAAAAAAATGAAAAATAAAAAAACAGTTATTAATTTTATTAATTTTTATAAATTACTAACAGTAGTTTTTAAGCTCCAGGTTTATGATAACCCATGGTATTGACCCATGGTAATACCATGGTATTCATATCAGCATAGACTATTTAAAGGGGGAATTTTATCCCCTTAGATCCATCTTAACTATGAGTCTACCAAATGCTAAGAGGGATAAATAGATTTCATCCCTCTAAGAGTGGTAGATGTGAAGCTAAGATGGATACAGGTTGGTTTTTATGATAATGAAGATATTAAATAAACTTAGTAAATTATATTGTAAAAAACATATTAAGGTGAATGGTTAAACCTACATTTAGTCACTTCACAAAATTTAGTAAAAAATACCAATATCTCCATTAATATTGGTTTCTCTGATTTAACAAAAAAAATCAAAACAATGAAATCTTATCTCTTTCCGCATCACATGACCCTCACAGAAGATAGATTGTCGCTGCCCAGGTTTCCCACCATTTTTCAAACATTCTCAATATGATATCTTCATGAAAAAGTTAAGGTACTGATGTTGGATTAGTTGTTTGAAAAATATGTTCATTTGTATAACCTTTCATCTTCTCTGTTATTATTATTTTGTTGTAATGATCTGTAGGTGTTGGGCCATTGCACCATATTGTCCTAAAAGGTGGAGATTGTCCACCAAAAAAGAAATTAATTCACATGTTACAACACTATTAAAAAATGCAAGACCTATGAAGGTAGTGAATTATGCTAATAAGCAATTTAGAATGGGAGAGACGTAATTAAATTTTATTATTTAACTGAAGATTTCCAATTAAAAAATAATAAATCTACATTTATATATTTATATATTGATTGGAAAGCTTCTGAAAATGATCACTTCTTTCCATTAGATCCCCTTTAGGCCTTTGGGATACCTACTAATTTCTTATATCATATAGTTGGGGCTTGCTACTTCTTGGTGTGATGGGGTAAACAAACTTGACGTGTTTTTTTTTATCTCACAATTGGAGTCTATGGAATAAGAAAGAATTTTTATAGCTTGACAAAAGTGGTAGAGAAAAGATTAATCACTCCTACCTTGACAGAACTGGTGGTCAAGATCAACGCCTACAAGAACTTTGTTATGGAATATTATCAAAACTAATAGAAGGATATGAAAGAGTGTAAAATAAGAACCTTGATAAAAATGGCCACTGAAACTTCCAACATTGTTTGTAGGAAGAGAAATTTATGTTTCTTTTTTCCAAACATGTATGTTAGTATATTACAGTTTAATGAATATTTTTTCCTATTATCATATATTGTTTCATACTTTAACAAAACACTCATTAAGACTTCACAATGTTTTATTATTCAGTGAAAGACTTTTCAAGATCTTACAAGATTTTATAATTCAGTGAAAGATTCTCCATGACTTTACAAGATAATATAATCTGGTGAGAGATTCGCCAAAAAAATTATATATACATATTATATTATTGATAAAATCGCCTCCCATTTTTCCTATGTATCATGGGGATTCGCCCATTTATTATACATATAAATTTAGGGTGGTTATTAAAATTTTCCCTGCCATCATTGCACAGACATACCAAATTGAAAACATGGGTGTCATTACTGCTACACAGGAACCAGTGTTGACTGAGGAAGAAGTTGGAGAACTGGTGATGGACTCTTGCACTATTGGACCACTAGGGGAATACATTCATGTTGACACTACCCCACAAGGGTTCAAGTCAAATTTTATACATAGAATGGATGACTAGGTGGAAGAGCAGGCATAAGAGAAAAATGTTAAGGATGGTATTGCACAGGATGCCGGAATAACACAGGAATTACCAAAGGATGCACCACCTACTGAAACTAACCCATCAGAGCCATAGGCAGTTCTAGAATGCATGGGAGAACAAACGGGAGAAAAAGAAGTGGACAATGTTAAGCCCTTGACCATGGTAATTCTGGAAGGAAATGAAGGGGACACCACTTTAGGTGATAAGAAGAAATAAGAAGTGAGGGTGAAGGAGGAATCGGTCGACACCTGTGTCGATGACCCACCAAGCCCCACACCAGCTACGACACCAATGGAGGAGGTCATTGTGAAGCAGGAATTCATTGAACAATGTGCACAAAGGAGACCTCCCCTTAAGGAAAGGTACCAATCTCAGTTTAATGAAATTATGCAATTAAAAATAGATAATCTAAGATTGAAGAAAAAACACATATTTCATTAAATTTGGAAGTAAATAGTGGATCTAGAATATCAAAATAACCCAAAATCTCAATTCTAGTAATGTCCTTGTAATAAAATATTTCCAATTTTAATGAAATATGTGTTAAAAGGGTGTGGTGCTTGCAAAGGGGAGAAAGAAGATACAAGAGAAAAATTGCAATACTTAAATCTTGAGTTGCCCCTTCAGCTGCTCAGACCAGGGGTAATCCCATTATTTTTTATGCGATGCAAATAGAAACTATAGACGATTTATGGGAGGCTCGGGAATTCATTTTGACTGTCGACATTCAGAAATGGAAGGCTGCGGTTGTTCCTCCTCAACAGGGGATAATTGTTGTGAAATATCATCAGGAAGAGATAAAAAGAGTTCACAGCCAGGCTACAAAAATTAGCATTGATTATGTGGGTCAGATGGATCGAGAGAGGCAAAAATGAGAAAAATAGTAAAACAAGATCAAACAGTTAAAAGAGGAGGTGCAAGTGCTAAAAGACGATAAGGAGGAAATTTTGACCCTAGCAGAGCAGGTAATGGATTTTCACCCCCCTGCTCATAGTTATGCTTTGTTTGTACATGAAAAATACCTTTTCGTTTTCCTTGAAAGTATTCACCTTGAGATCAGCCAAGAAATTGAGGACCCTATACAGTTCCTCCGCATCATAAGGCTTCATGATGTCTTGAACCAACACTTAATGTGTGAGCTGTATATGAATGATTAATTCTTGGAGGATGATCAAGCATTCAACCCAATCCCCTATGTAGGGGATATTTAACTTAGATCCTTCCCATCCTACACCATCAATCAAGTCAAGTGGAAGAAGGGCATTGATGCATTTGAAGAAAATCAATCCCCTAGGCCTCTTATTATTCAAAGAGAGCACTTTCAATCTCACACTATTTATAATAGGCATGCTACCTTCTTAAGGATTGAGTGGCATCCAAAAAAGATATTGGTAACTCAGAGATGGTGCACCAAGTTATGCACGACATAGGTGGTTGCTTGTCAAGATGAGGCTCTGGATGGTTGTCAGAGGAGATGGTTGTTGTCATCATCAGTGGTGAGAGTGCGGGAACCTTTTGGGGGCCCTAACTATGCTAGAGCACTGGAAAGATTACCACAATATATTTCCTACATTCATAGTCGAGGGGTTCATTGGATGGGCTTGAGCTTTTAGTTTCCCATCCATTGGTTTCCAGTAGATCAATACACTCCTGCCTACAATGGAAACAATGATTGGTGGAAAGATATTTTGCTGACAAATGGATACAAACCCCTAGGAATAGATATGGCCGAGAAATATGATCTCTCTCAACTGCATGTTGATCACAGCTGATCTAACCCAGACCTGTGAAGGCGACAGGCTGCATGAGGACATGCAGAAAGACCAATTGGGGGGAGATGTTGGGAGATAAACTTTCATGTTTTTACTTACCTTTTTATCATATTTTCCTTCACATTTGTAGTCCTAACTAATTCATTTCATATCCTAAATCATGCAGGTACACGTCTAATCATAAAGCAGTCCTAGCTAATTCATTTCATATCCTAAATCATGCAGGTACACGTCTAATCATGTCTTTATGAATTATTTAATCATTGAAGCACAGTCTAGGGGATTACGACGAAAGTGCTTTCGAAGCATCGTTTTACGTGCAGATTCCCAAGTCAGATGGTTAAGTTTATACATTGAGCTAGCAGAGCTATTATCAAATTACAGCTGTCACGGAAGAACCAATTCATACTTCCTCTTTCTATATTTTGTATTAAGTTTTAGGCTTATTATAGTCGTTATGTAAATCACAGGCAACAGTTACCTTCATCTCAGGAACTGCTTTTGTATAAGAAAGGATAGAGAGATTGAAATAGGGGGTTGGAAATAAGAGAATTGAGTTTTGTAACAGAGACTTGTTTACATTAATGAAATTTCTAGTTTTTTGATCTGTCGTTGAGCTCGTGAGTTCATCACAGCCCTGATCAGGGAGTTGGGTCAACTATACTGATCAGGATTTGCTGAAATAGTGCGTGCTAGTTTATTTTTCATGTATCTATTTCCTTTCCTTGTTGTGATGGTTTGATGCAAATGATATGAATCTTATTGTTATTACAGTTAATTATTTCCATTACTTTCATTTCTATTACAGTTTGTTTATTTCTATCATTTCCATTTGCTGTTATAGTCATTTATTATTTTTTGATGAATTCTCGGTCAATTCTGGGCTGTGAAATTGTTACCTGAATATATTGTGCGTGTTAGCCTTGAAATAACTAGTAGATCCCTGATTGATGATTAATGTGGGAAAGGTTTGAGTAGTTTATTCACACTTGGACACCAACAATCCATATTATATATGGGGCTCCTATCCCAAATACTGTGAGGTCTAGTTGGGACTGCATATCTAGGAGACCTCGTTGAATGTTGGCAGGTCCAACACTGTCAACATTTCTGGTGCTCGAAGGAGGGTAGCTAGATTTTTATGGTTGATAACTCCACCCACCCACATGACACATCCTTTGGTGAAGGAAGCAACATCCCCATCACTTCTCTAACTCATATTACTGAAACAGGTTGATCTTCTCATCCTACCCTAAACAAAGTTATGAAATTTCTTACGAGCAGATGAGGGAAATTCAGCCTATAACTCGTTATTTTGCAAAGGTGATTAGATTACTTCTTGGAGCACATAATATTCCTTATTTTCCTAAGAAGAAAGAAGAAACTCCTCTAGGGATAATGATTTTACAATCGAATATTTGGTTTTCACTACCCTCAAAGAGTTAGAAAAATCTACATAATCCACACAAAAACCAAATCAACTTCCATATTTTAATGGGGATGATGGAGAAAACATTTTTCTCTAAGATGATACTTTTCGTGGGTTAAGTAGTCTTAGAGAAGATTCCTCATATTATGTAGAGGAGGAAGAGGACAGAGATGCGAAAATGCTATACCAAGGTTTGGATTGGACGAAAAAGGGTTCACTTGCCCTTCCTGATATTTTACAGATGATGCCAAAGCACACAGAAACATTATTAACGAAATATGACCCTGGAAAGGTGATCAAAGACAAAGGACATTTGGATAATTTATACCTAAAGTTTTAGATGCTCGAGGTACGTTATGACTATGTTTCATGTAGACTCTTTCCTTATACCTTAGATGGTAGAGCAACTAGTTGGTATCATAATCTTCCTGCAAATTGAATTTAGAATTGGAGGGGCTTTAAAAGGTTGTTCCTAAAAAAGTTAGTCGATGACAAAACCTGAGCCATGGTATTAGAAGATCTAGGGAATCTAGATATGGGCAAAAAATAAAATGTCAAGTAATTTAATGATAGGTCCAATTAGGTATTGAACCAATTTCCTCTAGATATGACACCTCATTCCTCCATTACAATCGATTAATACGTTTTTTCCTTGCCAACAAGCATATCATAGTTTGTGAACAGGGCAGTGAAGGAAAATTTAGCTCAAAATTTTGAAGAATTCATTGTTGATGAGAAGGAATTGCGTGCAATTCGAGTCACTATTTAAAATGAATCATCCAAGGAATCTAAGGAGATAGTTAAAAGGTCTTAGGCCTCTTCAAGAAAATCCAAGGACAAAAAAGCTACTGGTCTAGAAATTTTGACCCACACTCTCAAGAATTTGTCCAATGAATTGGAAGAACTAAAGAAAAGGACAAGCGATAACACTATTAGCAACAATCTCCCAAAGTTTAACTTCCTGAAGAAGTTCAATAACAACAACAACAACAATACTTAGCCCACTAAGTCTGCACAGAGCTCGAATTTCATGTTGAATGTCAAGAGTACGGGGATGTACCAATATTGTTTATTTCACCAAGAATATCATTGAGTAAAGACATGCTCATAGTGGAATCATAAAATGAAATATCTCGCTACGCGTATTATTAACTTGGTTCTTATATATGAATAGAATGAAAAAACAAAACAAAAGGAAGAATTTGGGGTGGTTGAAGAGATTGCAAGTGTCATATATGCAGTTAATAATTTTGGTTGTGGGTTCAATGTTAAGAAGAAAAATAATGAAGAACCACCACCAAATGAAGTCCCAACTCAGAAGAGAAATAGTTGATATAAATTGAGAAGTCACGGGCATGTTCCTGAACAAGCACTGACAAGGAAAAGTTGAAAGAACATTTGTTAAGGAAACTCACTCTGCCCATTAGCCAAGCTCCGAACATGTTTGGAGATGCCACCACAATAAAGAACACTTCTTCCAACAGTAAAAGTAATACCATAACAACAAAAAATCCAAAAAAATTCACTCCTCCAGACGCTTCAAGAATTATCACTATACTTGAGAAAAACATAGTCTACGATATGAAGAAAGCACATGCAAATATTTCGATCCTTGACCTGAGAAGAATAGGAAGCTAGCATGAACTCCTTTTCTAAGCCCTTGACCAGGCCTCATCAAGTAATAATTCTTCTTTCCATAAGGTATCTAGTAAGTCTTCTAGGCCACTGGTGTCGATTGTTAACATTGTAACATTAGAACCTAATACTCTCTTCCCTCTGTTTCTATTGACTTTTGAAATTCTCAATTAAATTGTTCAGAAGTTTTTAGTGGATTCTAGTGCATCCGTAAATGTAATGCCATTATTTGTTGCAAATAAAATAAATTCCCAATGGGATAAAAGTGATGCACAGGTTATTCAATTGGACAGATCTCTAGTCCAACGTATTGGTGAACTTATATATGTGCTTATCTTATTATCGAAAGTCGATGGAGTTCATCAATTTATAACTATCATAATTGGGGCATACTAGAAGCATATGGTTTACTCCTTAATCAAGACTTGTCAAGAAAATTACAAGGGTATTTTGCAACCGACTCATCACATTTATGGCTTCTGTACAGGGGAAAGAACAATCATATATTGGTAGAAATATAACCTTACATGAAATACATGGTTACATCCTTCTAAGGGAAAAAAGATTCGGTTAGTTTGGCGAATCTAGTTTTCAGAAATTGCTTTTTGGAAACTGAAATTCGGTGCTATCTCACACAACCATCAACATTTCCACCATATACATAGTTGGAGCTCCTTCCTTGTTCTCTGATTGGTGCAAATGATTTATGTAATATAGATGTACATATTATTAATAGTGATAATATTAGTAATTGTACAAGAAATAGCTTAGTATCTTGTAAATTTTGGACTCTTTATTTTGATGGTTCTAAGACGCATGGCGATTCCAGAGTCGGTTGTGTCCTCACAGACCCTCATAACAAGAAACATGTACTTTCATGTCGTTCAGAGTTCGAGTGCACTAATAACAATGTAGAATATAAATCACTAGTACATGGGTTAAAGAAAGCTATAGACTTGAAGGTAGAGTTTATGAAGCTAATCGGTGACTCAAAGGTAGTCACTCATTAGGTACGAGATACTATACATTGTGTTTCACCTCATCTCAAAAAATACGAACACGAGGTATTGCATTTGATAAATCATTTTAAATAATTCAATATTTTTTGTATTCTGAGAGTTAGAAACGTAGTAATAAACACATTAGAAAATTCTGCTGCTAGGATGTCGCCATTGAAAAATAATTTTTCTATTAAAATTATATATAAAATATCTTTACCCATAAAATTCACTAACTTGAGATACTATACATTGTGTTTCACCTCATCTCAAAAAATACCAACAGGAGGTATTGTGTTTGATAAATCATTTTAAATATATCAATATTATTTCTATTCCAATAGTTAGAAACACAATAGTAGATACATTAGAAAATTCTCTTGCCACGATGTCGCCATTGAAAAATAGTTTTTCTATTAAAATTCTATATAAACCATCTTTACTCGCAAAATTCACTAACTTCCACATTTTCAATGACAACCAATATATACTACACTTTATGGAAAATACTAATCAATTTTAAGACATTTCCATATAGGAGGATGAGCATGAGGAGGCTCTATAAGAAGCATCTCAAGCACTAAAAGGAAACAATATGGCAAAAGGTGCGGTATACCTAGGGAAATTATATGACTTTCAGAATTGGTTTAGAGGGCCAACAAACATAAATACTTAGAGTTCATAGATCGCATCGGAACAAGTCAATTTTCCAACCCCACAAGATCTAGAGTATGTCAATCTCAGCCACCTATTGTCCCTTGCAGGAGCAACAAGAATTTATTTGATTATTCAAGCAATATTGGGATGTGTTCGCTTGGAAAAACAATAGTTTAAAGACTTAATATACCTGTATCATCTAACACATGATTCCCGTAAAAGAAGGGGTGAAATTGTTCCAACAGAAGCTATGAAGAGTTCATCCAACATTCAAGCCCCTTATTCAAAAGGAATTCAGAAAGTTGTTGGATACCCAAATCATTTTCAATGTCAGACATTCCATGTGTGTTTCGAACTTGGTCCCAGTCAAAAACAAGTCTAGATAAATATATCTATGTGTTGATTTTCGAAATCTTAACTCAACTTCTGAAAAATATAACTATTAAGTGCCAGCCATGGAGAAAATACTCTAGGTAGTGTCTAGGTGTGAATTGTTTCTCTACTAGATGGATTTTTAGGTTATAATCAAATGCTAGTAGAAAAACTTGATATATTGAAAACTACATTTTAGACTAAATGGGGAACATTTCTTTCAAAATAATGCCATTTTTACTGATCAACGCTAGTGCAACCTTGCAAAGATCAATGGACATCACTTTTCATGCTGTTATAGGAAATACCATTCTTCTCTACTTTGATGATGTCACCATATTTTTAAAGAGAAGGTTAGATCATGTATGTCATCTAAAACATATATTTGAGTGGTTTCAGAATTATGGGATTTCTCTTAATCTCAAGAAGAGCATATTTCGTGTGTCTAAAGGGATCCTGCTAGGGCACATCATAGAAAAGAGTGGTATCAAGATTGACCCCAAGACGTTCCAGACTATCTTATAGATCTCCTTCCCAGTGAATAATAAAGCCATGTAGTCTTTCTTAGGGAAAATAGATTTCCTCAAAAAATTCATCTTTGATTATGCACATATAGTCTAACCTATACAAGAGATGGTAAAGAAAGATGTAGTATATTAGCAGAACAAATAGGAGAAAGACGCTTTCACTCAGATTAAACAAGCTATTGATGATGCACCCACACCTTTCAGTCCACATTACGATAAGGATTTTCTTCTCTATACATTTTCTTTGTATTTATTTATTGTCGTCATACTAACTTAGAAGGGCAATGAAGGAAGCAAGCGATATATCTCTTTTATGAGCGCTAGTCTATAGGGACTAGAATTAAATTACCCTACCATTGATAAACAAGAATATGCAGTATATAAGAAACTGAAGTATTTGAGGCCCTACTCATTGAAAACTCATACCGCTATATTTATACCTCATCCAGCAGTAAGAACGTTTCATGTGCAACAATATATGTGTGAGAACATGGCTAATTGGGTGACTTGTCTTTAAAAGTATGATTTGGAGTTAAAACCAGTTCATATTATAAAGATTCATGGCCTATGCAACCTAGCAACCAAAGCAAAGGATGCTCCCAAATAATATCTCTCAAGATGGGAGAAGGAAACTGAAATGTACAATATTGATCGTGTTCCTAAATCCACGTCCATAGCACCTTGGTATGCAGAGTTATGATAATTTTTGGAACATGGCACCTTGCCCTCACACTTATCAATTAAACAGAAAATGGAAATCCACTTAAAAAAATTTATCGTATCAATTGGTCCATGGAGTTCTTTCCTGGAAGCACCATAATGGAGTTCTATGAAGGTTCCTTGAGCCGCAAGATACAAAGAAGGTTTTGAAGGATCTACATGATGGGTTGGAAGGTGGCCCTTATGTGATTGAAACGACAATAAAAAACTTATGAGGGATGGTTACTATTGGCCAACTCTTTTTAACGATTCTCACGCTTATGTTTGCAAGTGCCAATCTTGTCAGAAATGTATTGATCATGATCAAAGGTCAGTCACGCCACTGCTCCTAGTCATAGTCGAAGAATCGTTTCAATAGTGGGGCCTTGATTTTATTAGATAAATCCTCTCACACTCATCAAAGTAGCGCTTGTATATCCTCATAGCTACAAATTATTTCAGTTGGTGGTCAGAAGCAGTTCCACTAAGACAAGTAAATGACTAGGAAGTCATTCACATTATATACTAGAACATCATCACTAGGTTTGGCATTCCTACGTCACTTGTATTTGACAATGCAACTTATTTTTCATCATTAAAACTTTATGAGTTTGCATTGGAAAACAAGATTTTTCTTAAGCATGCATCAAATTATTATCCTTGGGGAAGTGGTCAAGCTGAATCCACCAATAAAATATTATTCACATTATTAAGAAGATTATTTTATTTGAAAAGAAGAGTTGGAATACTAATTTGACTAGTGCATTTTGGGTTGATAATGTTATGCCCAAGCCTTCTATGAAGACCTTGCCATAATTTTTTTTATATGGTAAAGAAGTCATCTTTCCTTCGAACCTATACCTCCTAGCCTTATAACTCTCTCAAGTGGTACAAGGTAAACCTTGCCTACCGGTTCAAAACATGATAGACACTTTACTAAAATTCGATTCATAGTGATTCAAAGCGAAGGACCAATTTACGATTCATCGAAACAAAATAAAGCATTGAATTAGTAGAAATCCCTAGGGGAAAAGATCTTTGATGTGGGTGACCTAGTTCTGAGATGGGATAAACCCCATGAGGACAGAGGTAAATATACAAAGTTCTAGCCATTATGGATCGGACCATTCACAGTTGAAGAGAAACACTACCTGGATGCTTTCAAGCTCAAATATGTGAATGGGAGTATTGAAACTCTACTCGTAAATGGACGAGACCTAAAAAAATATTTTCAGTAGTGGCTACGAGTTGCACTTCCTGTACATATTGTTTTGTGTTTTTTATTTTTTCTTTTTGTCCGAGACAGTTGTGTGTCGGTTGTCTAGTCGTGTCATGGTGTGTCTCAATGTTGGTCATTGCACATAAATAATACTTGTATGTAAAATTCATGGCCCAAAGGCTTTGTAGTATAATCAAAGAGATGTGTGACAATTGTAACAATTGGATTTCTGATTATTCTCCTTCTCTGTTTGGGAAAGTGTCGTAGCTTGAGGTAGATCTAGATGGTAAACATGAATCGTCTAATAGGAGAACCTCAAGGGAACGTATTAGGTTTGTGCTTATGCTAGCACCTAAACTACCCTACTTGACCTATCTCTACTTGTGTATTAATGCTTATCAAATCTAGTAGAGAAGGGATAAGGGGAAATATAAAGCGAGCAAACCTAAGTCAGAGGTTTTAAGATACTTCCCTGAAGGGGAAACCTCCTTTGCTCTCAATAAGTAGGGATTCATCTTCATCCGTTAGAAAAAATGATAAGTGCCAATGCATAGTTCTACTACATAAATAAATAAAGGGTTCAATAAGAGAAAGGCTTCCTGATCAGGGAGGTGAAGCAAGTGACTTCATCGGGTTACTATCCGGGCTCGCTGGCAGTGAAGAAACGCTTGTGCTTATGAAGTGACTCTGTTGGCACACTGTCTAGGCTTGTTGTGAGTAGATCAACACCAAATATGAAACTTCATAATATGAATATCCTAAATTTGTTGTGCACATTTCCCTTTCTTGAATTGAACTAATTGGGATATGATGTATCTCTGTATGCGTTAAACCAAGTATAGAAAAGAGAAGATGTTATGTATTAAACTTGGTCGAAAAGGGTAAATTGAGGCAATTAGAACTTCGTGAAGGTATGATCCTTGACTAAAAGCTAATTTCCAAATAGAGAGCTGAAGTTCTCCCAATGTGTCGTCAAGTGTTGTTGTTGCTACAAAACCCTCCAAAATTTCACTACATTCTAATTTTGGTGCCTACTTCATGGTCGTATCATGTGTTTCCTTCTTCTTCAAGTATCATTTTGTATTTATTCATATGCCTTAAGTGTTCTTGAGCCTTCTCAAGTGTTGTCGCATCAATTAGAACATCTCTATGTGCTTTTCGTGGTCACAACATCTTTCTTGTTGTAAAAAGACACTTTCGGGTTGCAATCGGTATACTCCACTGTTTATAGTTGGAGAATGTGCATAAAGTGGTATTTTCATGTATATTCATTGTTGATCAAGAATTCCTAAGTTTTCTTGATGAGTGACTAATTTTTGCACATGGTTTTATGTCTAGAACTTATCTTACACACCCTGTAACCAATTATCCATACTTAGACAAATTTCGTATGCAAAACGACCCCGTTAAGGCGAAGAGCGCATGAGTGCACTACAAAGCCTTCATGGGTGACCCTTTGTTGTTCATAAGTGCACCTTGTGCCCTCTTATAGTGCTAGGAACTCTCTAAAATCATGAAGCCCATTCCCTATTCCAAACTACATTGTCAAAAAGTGACAAAGTCTTCCTTGAGCACACTCCTTCAACTAAAAAATGTGCACCCTCCTTGAGCACACTGGTGCATCATGAAGACCCAAATCTCAACTCTTCAACCTTCACCAATGTGCCATGCACCCTCTTGAATTGACATGATCATAGTGTTGCACCCTGAAGGTGTTGGAATAAGGAATTACATAATGAAAATGAGTTGCAAAATGAGACATTCATATGTACATTGAATCCACCACATGATAAGCATACACATATTGACACTAGTATTTTCATGTGGAAACCAAAAGGGAAAAGACCACCAATTTGTTTTTTGTTATGATGTAAATTAAGGACCTACTTAATAACATCAGATCATTTGCGAGCACCCACTCATAGGAGGAACCAACCCCCTTAGGATAGAAAGAGCCTTCTTTCCAATAGGAACTAACCTCTTATGAATTCCGACCACCACCTTCTCTTGTAACTATTTCTACCTTTCATACAATTTTCAAACTCAACATAGAGGAAAATACATATACATAGAAATACCAATCTGGTTTCACTATAGAAACTTCTCCTCTTAGTTTTCTACTACTCCACAAGCTCTCCTGGGTTCACACAACAACACACTATCCTCTTCTCACAACTGCATATACTCTACTCTTGACCTTCTCTCATACAAGCTCTTCGTAGCACTTTGCTTGAGTTCAAAACTTGGCCCGATTACTCAGCTCACTCTCAACTCCATACTCTTCAAAACATAAACAAAAATACTCTTTTCTCCCACCTTTCTCAATGGCAGTCAGTGGTTTTCTTCATTCATTGCACACTGTTCAATGCTACCTTTGTTTCCTATTTCCACACTTCCTGAGTGTACCTTTTTATGGCTCCTCCATGTCGTTGTTGTGTCTATGCTGCAATTATGCCACAACATTAAACACAAGGATGCGATCATGACCACTTTACCAAATCTCTATGTGATTCTCCATGCTAATAATTCAATATATTTCCAACCATACAATTCATCTAGGGATCTCATGCTGATTCATATCTCTTTGATCTTAACTATACCTCATGATGGATTCTCTATTCTTCATTTAATCGATTGAGGTGTGTCTCGACTCATGACAGGCCCAACACTTCATCCTGTGCAACCATGGTCCTCCCTATCATGGTCTCCTTCCTTCAATGGTTGCCATTAACTCCATTGACTCTTAACAATCATTATTTACTCCTGCAAAAAACCTCATTGTGCACAAATTTACTCTACTACAGACCCATTCATCCTTTAACATCTTTGTGTGATACTATGAGAGTTCCACTCACCATAACTTTTATTAAAATAATGTTACAATGTTACAATATTCTGATGCCTTTAGCTTCTTCTCTCTTAGCCCCTTTTCATATTTCCCCTCCATAGGAATGTTTCTTATGATGAGTGGCTTCCACCATGCTTCAATTTCAGTGCTTCAACATTTTTTAACTTTTATTAAAAGAGACATTAGGAATTCGTAGGGTTCCAATTGGCCTTTAGCCCCCTCTTCTTAGCCCCTTATCACATTTTTCCATAGGACCGAGATTCATGACTAGTGACATAGTGTTTAGGTGCTAAGCCTTTTAGGACTTGTTGGGGATCTATATCCTTGTATGATAGCATTGTGTCCTTGGTTCTCTCACTTCTACGACTAAGCACTACTACATTGGAGATACTTGTATCAGGGCCTCCTCTTAATTCAATTTTAGAGAAGTTTTGAAATTCCAACCTCCAGAATACTAATAACACTTTGGTTTTAGAGCTACTTTGTGGCCTCGGTTCTCTGAATTTTTTCGACCAAGTTCCAATACACATCAAAGCCCCTTTCATTGGATCATAACATTTCTTTAAAAAAGTTAGAGAGGAGTTAGAAAAGTCCAACCACTCATATGCCAACCTATGAAATGACATCATCTTGCTGTCATATTTTCCACATGGCATATTCTTAGTGGTGACACTTGTCAGCAAGATTTTCCCCATTAGGCCACCCAATGTTTTTGAATCTTGCTACCATGTGTCCTACAAACTACCACATAATGTTGACATCATTTGCCTTGCCAGCTCTTGAGGGAGAAAGCAACTGCTTCCATGTGTCCTATAGAGGAGAGAGAAAGGGTCCTCTTGGTCCTTGGTTTTTCAACGAGTTTATTTGTAATTTTCATTTCCCATATTCGTCAATGCTTTCAGACGAATTCCATTAATAAGGAATTATGAGGTTCTGACCTCCGATATTCCAAGGTTTTGAGCTTCCAATGGCCCTAACCTTCCAAAAAATGGCACTCAATGTTCTCCTTCTCCTCTAACCTCCAATATTGTGACTTACTTTAGATTTCAGTTTCCAAAATCTCTAGGCTCCTGAGGTTCCAATATCATCTCCCAATTTTCTCCTGCTTGGGTATTGGATCAGAATTTTTCTTAAAAAGAATTATAAAGGAATTGTGAAATTCTGATATGTCGATCCTCTAATCCTTCTGATATCAGGTTTTGATGTTCTTCCTTCCTCTATCTCCATATCTCAATTGAGAAAGGAATACTTCACATCCATCTGATATATTTTAATATTCTTGTGACTGTCAAAGGAAAGAAACATTCTGATATCTTCCAATATTGGTACTAGTGGAAAGGTTTCCTCGAAGTCTACCCCTTCTATGTGGGCATGCCCTTGGAAAAGCAATCGTGCCTCACTACAAGAAAAAAGGTCATTAATGAGGGTCATGCCTGTGACGAACCTTTAAGGTCCATCACCAATGTCACATATGGTAACAATTTTTAAATTTTTTTAGTTATATGTGTATATAGTGATGGTCCTTTAAGGTTTGTCACCAAATCCATTCTCAATGACACTTTTTGTGAGGTTCGTTAAAGGCCCGTCAATAATTCGTTCTTTCGTGACACTTTTGGTGAGGGTCGTTAAAAGCCCATCACTAATTCTCTCTTTGGTGACACTTCTAGTGACGATCTTTTATTGACTGTCACCATTGATATTTTTGGTTACTTTTGGTAACGATCAAAAAAAATTTGTCATCATTGATCATTCCAATGAGTTTCTGATGATGCTTCATGCCTGTGGCAGACCTTTAAGGTATATCACCAATGTCGCATATGCTCACGGTATTTAAAAACTCATTGTTGTAAGTGTATATAGTGATGGTCCTTTAAGGTTTGTCACCAAAGCCATTTTTAATGACACTTCTGGTGAGGGTCGTTAAAGGCCCATCACTAATTCTCTCTTGGGTGACACTTTTGGTGAGGGTCGTTAAATGCCCATCACTAGTTCTCTCTTTAGCGACACTTCTAGTGGCAATCTTTTATTGACCCTCACCAATGCTCTTCTTGGTTACTTTTGGTGATGGTCAAAAAAATTTCATCATCATTGATCATTCCAATGAGTTTTTGATGATTCTATGTACTTGTTACTATATTATTTTTCAAAAGATAATGATTTAAGACCATTTTTGTGGAGTATTTTTCATTATGTGTCCAAGGTCATAGTGGTTATAATAGTCAGTGAATTTGTTAAGAAGTAATTAGTTTGTATCATTTCCCTCAAGTCATAAGAATATAGTTTTCCTATGAATCAACACATGATTCATCTCTATTAGGTTTATTATCTAGCAAATTTCCTTTAAATAAAGTTCCACTAGTGTGTGTAGGAAGTATATTACTTAATACATAATTAAGCTCTATCAATTATATTGATGAGAGAGACTTAGCACTCCTCAACACTCATGGCACACCTTAACATGCTTTGTAACAGTACATTAACATCCCTTGGCACCTGAGATGTCTTGGAACATCTTTGTACCTGGAATATCTTTGTACCTAGAACATCTTTCCATGAGTAGGACGTCCAAGCACATGCTGGCATGCCCTAGGATAGCATAACACCCCCCTATCATCTTTTGCATGCCCTTTAGTCCCTAGCATGCCCTGGAACACCTTAGGATAGTACTGCATTGACAAACATTAGGACTTGGCACACACTGGCACTTGTCATGTATTAGAACATGTTATTAGTGTGCCTAGCATGCCCCTTTCAAAAAAGATAAAGTCCTGACTTATTAACCCTCTTATGTGTTCATTTCCTTGAATTTTAGCTTGGTTATTCCTTTTGTTGCCTTGAAACTCCTTGATGCATATTGGCATACTCTGGCACCCTACACATCCTAGCATGTCATAGCACCTAGGATGCCTTCGCACTATTTGGCACATGTTAGCACACCTTGGAACTACCTAGCACACTCTAGCACTTCTTGACATTCCCTGATATTACCTAGCATGCCTTACTCATGATTAGCATACCTTGTAGCCAGTTACTAGATAATGTCTTGCTCTAACATATGGAGACTTTAGAAAAATGGGTGAGATGGATATGATATGGAAGTGGGTTGGTAATATGTGATGAGATAATAAAGTAGAAATATAAACAAAAGTGCAAACTAATAACTATAATATTAACCTCAGTGTTGACATAAGGATGTGAATTAAAATGATAATGAATAGTTTTTAATGAAGATATGCAACTGATAATGTTAATTAAAACAATTTTGAATGATTAATTTAATTAAATAGTTAATTAAATTAATATTAACTCGTTCATGTTCAATAAAAATATCTTGTTATACTTATGATTAAAGTGAAAGGACAAAGCACATCAATAGTGACAATACTTCATTCAAAAACTAGAAGTGTAAGCACAACACCCAAGACATAATATCCCACTTTTAAATCAAAAGACATAAATTAATAGTAGTACCAAATTTAGCTTTCCTTTTTGTGACATGGAATTGAAAATGGTTCATATCTTAAATTAAGAAGCAGTAATGTACAATAGTGCAATAAGGTTTTTTCTTCTATTGATTTTAGAACCCTTTGCTTGAGTTCAAGAGCCATATAAATATTTTTTTACAAAACAAAGGAAGAAACTAAGTCTCTAATATTTCTTCAACTAAACCAAAATAAAATTGCATAAAATGGATAATATTTTTATTTTTAAAATAAATGATCAATTTGGGTGACTTTTTATTGATGTTGAGCCAGTGGCGTGTTTCCATTTCTAATGGACTTCTAGAAGAGGTGCCAACTTATGAGGAGAATGAGGTTTAATGCTTATCTGGCAACTGAAGACACGAGCTTGTAGAGGTGGTAGTAGTTGAGTTGATACTTCTATAAGGGTCTTGAGAACCTCCAAATAGTTGTGTGTTTTAATCAAGGGTTGCCAATTTAACTCAAAATTTACCTTTGATAATTACTTTATCGGTTTACCACATTCTACCCTGTTATCCTCCATCTCTTTTATAAAGCATCTACATCTGGCTAAACATCCTCTTCACAACTTGATATTAAATTTTCCTTTGATAGTGACCGGATTATAGACTAAATGATGGAACTTGAAAGCTCTTGAGCATCAACAACCATTTTGCTTACGAAACATATCCTATCTTTCCAACTTTAAGGAATGATCGATTTATGCATCTCATCATGAATTTTTGGAAGGTCTAGACGTATTCTCTTTGAGTCAACTTGACACTCTAAGAGATCATTAAGGTCACTTTTGGCTTCATCATATTGAGTTTCCATCTCAACCAACTCATCAACCAATGAATTAGCCGGTTTTCATTACACTTGCATTAAACTTAACTTATCAGAAAGAATTTGTTGTTGTTTTTGGAGTTGTGAATTAAATTCATAAGCTTCATGTTTGAAATGGGCCAAATCCAAGGATTTTTCTCTTGCTCGCTTAATGCTCTACAATAATTCTTTTAATTGGTCATCCTTTTTTTCTCTGTAGAATGTTGACTCTTGACAAAGGTAATTCATGCTTGAAGTTATGCCTAAAATTGTGCAAATTGTTGTTCTAGCCGCTAAATTCAGTCATCTTTTTCTTTGACGGATCTTTTGACATGGGTTGCTTTATCTATGCTAGCTGAAGCATAAGCCCCTACATATTGAGACAAATTTTAAAAATATTCATGAGAAGTCGATGCACTCTTCCAGATCAATTGTAAGGAAGTGACTTCTAACGTAGTGTTTGTAGAAGAACACTCATTTTCCACTCTTCTTTTCTTCCTGCTTTTATTGATTACAATTGTTAAATTGTAGTAAGAAAAGGATTCATTTGATTTGTGCCTTATTAAAATGGAGAATTTCAAATTTCCACATCAGCACGATGACTTGAATTGCAGTTAGCAGGAGTGACATGGCCAAGTCACTTACCTAAGCCACTCAATTTGAGTTTGTGGGAAAGAACTAGAGTTGTGCATGAGTCGATTGCTAAGATCTAGCAATCTAGTGGAGTTATACTTAGTGAAACTTAGTTATCAGAGCTTTAGTCATGAGTAGAGTCAGTATGAGTTCAGTTGGGTAGTTGGAACTATTGTTAACTCACTGATTTATCAGTTAACTAGTCAATTTACTAAAAATAGACCTAGTTATGCATGCAATTCCAATTTCTGAATTGAGTGGAGGGAAAAGGCATAATTGTCTTTATTGTTGTATATTGTTGAGTGCACAAATTTTTTCATGTAGAAGGTGAGGAATTCTCTTGGGATTGTGCAAATAAATAGGAGCTCTTCCTATTCTTTAGGAGCAAGAATTGAGTAAGAAAATAAGAGGAAGAAGGAGGCCTATTTTGGCTAAGTATTGGCTAGAGCAGGCTCAGGAGGAGATCAATATTGCATTCCAGGTTGAGCTTGAAGGATTGAAGTTGGAATTGTAATAGATCAATTGTCTCATATGATATAATAAAAATAGAGGATGTGTTTTTCCCATTTGGGATCCCAAGTAAAAATTCTATGTTCATTGTGATTGAATGATTACACATGTTTCTATTGTATGTTTTCCCTTCCAGAGGTTAAGTAGAAGAAATTTGTGACTATTGTTTTCAATCTGAATTCATTAACGACTAAATTTTTGTGAGTTATTTCTACATGGTATCAGAGCTATTGAAAACTACAAAAAAACCAAATTCTTGATATTCTCTCAGAGAAATTTCGAACATAAAATTTGTGGTGAAGGAATTTTCTTCAGTGTAGGAACAATGTATTTCTACATATTAACGCTTGAAAATGCATTGGAGGGCACTTTGAATTTCATATCTTGGAAAGACTAAATGGAAGCTGTGTTAGATTACAATGGAGTATTGGAGTACACACAAACTAATATTCCAAAACCAGTAACATTAGATGCACAACAGTTGGCTCAGTAGAAGAAAGAGACAATAAAATCAAGGAGGATTATCCTGGAGGGAGTTAGACACCAAGTGGTTTCAAGTTCACATGGAAAGCATAATGCTTATGCAATGTGGAACACCCTCACAGAGTTATTCAAAAGCAACAATGATTCTAGAAAATTGGCATTGAAATATAATCTCAGGAACATTCAAATGCAAAAAAATTAAACCAATATTCAGTACCTATCTAGATTCACTCAAGTCAGAGACAAACTTGGAAGAGTTGGAGAGACTATGCCAGCATTTGAACTAGTGAGATTAGCACTCCTTCATATTTTGAAGTCCTAGAACACCTATCAAGATCCAGTTAATGGAAGAGACATGCCCCCAAGTTGGGAGAGACTTTGGTTTGATTTGGTGCAGGAGGAGATTAGAAGAAACACTAGAAATTGAGTCGCATCAAAATTCAATGAGGAATAATATTTTGATCTAGTTGGAAAAGGAAAGAATGCTAAAGGAAGTAAGGCCCAAGGCGAGGCAGAATCCAACCAGAAACATGGAAAGAAGAAATACCTTAGTAAAATTAAATGCTTTCACTACCATGAGTATGGAAATTACGCAACCAAGTTTCCACACAAAAAATCCAGTAAGGAGCCTATAGTAGTAGCAAGAGGAGATGCTTTCAAATCACAATTTGAGTTGGATTTCACCTTCATTCCTTGCATGGAAAACACATTAAGAGGAAGTGAATGTTACTTAGACTATGGTGCTTCATATTATATGACAAGAAATAAGGAGTTATTCAGCAGCCTATAGGAGAAGGACCTAGAATTACCCATAGAGCTTGGAGATGATGGGAGATATAGTACCAAAGGGATTGGAATTGTCACCTTTAAGAGGGAGTCAAGCACCCATATTCATGTAAAGGATGTAATGTTTGTGCCAAATTTGAAGAAAAATCTAGTTTTTGTAGTTGTACTTGAAGATAGACGATATGATGTGGTGTTCAATAAAGGGAAGGCTTATTTGAATCATGTTGCTACTCGACAAGTAAAAAAAATTGGTGTTCGAGTTAAAAATATCTACAAGCTAGAGGTAGATTTTCCATGTATGCAACCATATTTCGAGGAGTGAGGTGGGGTGATGTAGAGCCCTAGTCCCAAATTTGCAAATATTTGGGCAAGGTCCATAAGAGAGAAGAAACATTGTAATATAATTTTCTCATGGATCAATACCCTTGCTATAGGGGCCCACAATATTCAATAGCAGAAGGATCAGTGTTAGTTGATGCAGTCAGATCTTGAGTGACAGTTGCAGAGGTAGTAGTAGCCAAAGACTCTGGAGATAGTTGTAGCTCAGAGACAGTTGATTCAGTATTTTTGATGCTTCTTAGTTGTAGTTATTGCAGTAGAAACAACAACAGTGAGAGGGAGTGTTCATTATGTTATAATACATTCCTACAGGGGAGCAGGATTGGGGTTATTCAAAACCATTTTCTTGATAAGAAGGAGTGTTAAATTGTAGCAAGGAAATGCTTAATTTTACTTTTTCCTTAGTCAAATAAGGAAATTTGAATTTCCACATTAGTACAATGACTTGAGTTGTAATTAGAAGGAGTGACATGCCCAAGTCGCTTAGTTAAGTCAATGAAATTGATTTTGTGGGTAAGAAGTAGAGTTGTGCATGAGTTGATTGCTAAGATATAGCAATCTAGTGGAATTATAGTCAGTGAAACTTAATTATCTGAGCTCTAGCCATGAATAGAGTTAGTATGAGTTCAGTTGAGTGGTTGTAATTGTTGTTAACTCACTCATATCTCAGTTTTCTAGTCAATTTACAAAAAATAGCCCTAGTCATGCATGCAATTCGAATTACCTAGTTGAGTGGAGGGAAAATGCATAATTGTATTTATTGTTGTACATTGTTGAGTGTATAGAGTTTTGCATGTAGTGGGTGAGGAATTTTCTTGGGATTGAGCAAGAAAATAAGATCTCTTCCTATTATTTAGGAGTAGGAATTTCTCAAGGAAATAGGAGGAAGAAGGAGGCTTATTTTTGCTAAGTATTGGCTAGAGCAGACTTACGAGGAGATCAACATTACAATGTAGGTTGAACTTGAAGGATTGAAGTTGCCATTATAATAGATCAATTGTCTCATATGATATAATACAAACAGAAGAGGGGATTTCCCAGTTGGGATCCGTAGTAAAAATAATGTGTTCATTATGATTGAATGATTGCATGTGTTTCTATTATATGTTTTCCCTTCCACAAATTGAGTAGAAGAAATTTGTGTCTATTGTTTTCAGCCTGAATTCATTAGCAGCTACAAATTTCAAATTATTTCTACAACAAATTTTTGTTGAGGATGGTAGAAAGCTTCAATTGGAGGAATTTACTCAATATTTAATTGAATTTACAAAGTTGGATGAGCAGAAATCACTTCTACATTAATTTTAGTATCAAGAGGGGGCTTAGAAATGGCACTAGGGTGTGCAATAACATATTTTGAAGAGTTGAGAGTAATGGGAATTGTTTGTTGAATAATAGAATTTGAAGTGTTTACTTCAGGGGTTTCCTTTTCCTTAGATGCATCATCTGGTGTTAAAAATGTATCAAAAAATGTCTGCCATTCTTTATTCATATCATTAACCAATAGGTTGACTGAGGAACCCTAATCTTTAGAATTGGTGGTATAAATCTCCATTGGTGTAGAGCTATGAGGTGTGGTCTGTCAAGAAGAATTGATAGTTTTTCTACAATACCAAAGATAGCTTTAGAAAATGCATATGCAAATGAGCCGTTCTAGAAACTCTAAAATACTAAAAAGTGTTTTAAGTTATCTAGAGACAATTTCTTTGTTTTATAATGAACTTGAAAGGATGCCTGGAAAAATAAATCATCATATTGACTATGGTCATGAGAATAATTTCTGATATATGCTTCAAAACCACATTTTGACCTATCTGAGAAGCATCATAAGCTTTGGTAGGAATGGTGGCGAGCTTAAATTCATTTAAGGCAAAGATGTCGTTTTCAGCATGTTGATAATTTTGGAGACTGAATAGACAAACTTGAAAGGGAAATGTGGGCCAAAAATTTTTAGAAGATTTTTTGACTTCGAGGGTAATTCTAGTCCCTACAGTCTGAGAAGAAATTTCTCTGGATAGGGGCTTATCTAGAACATAAAGAGGGAGAACATGGAGGCAAAAATTACTTCCACAAAGCCTAATATAGGTAAAAATCTCCTCAAAAAAATAATCTCCAATCTTTAGCAAAAAATCCATGGCCTCAGGAGACATCCCTGAATTGTGGAAATAAATATTGCTCGATATAAGGGAATCATTACAAGATGACAGATGCAGTAGAAATAATCGAAGTAATTCTCTTCCCTAAGAATACTATGATATATGTGTATAGGAAGAGGGTCGAAAAGTGTCCACTTCCAACCCATGCATGGGAATTCAAGTGAAAAACTGTTGTAGTGGCTATAACCACCCTCCAAAATTTTGCCTTAGTATGTTTTGGAGCCTCCCTACCATCATCCATAGCAGCTTGCTTGCTTAATCAAGTCCTCAAGCTTCAGTGTCTTTCTTGCTCAAAGGCAACCTGTCGATCACAATTTGATCTTTTCCCTTCACTAGCTACTCATTCGAACTTGGTCCAGCTACAGGCTGAGTAGCTTCCAAATGAAATTTGTGCATTTCTAGAGGGAAACTGGCCATACCCTCCAAGAATTATGCAATTTCTTCTGAAAGCCTGCTGGGCCCCAAGATTGTGCAATCCTGCCAACCAACCCTCCCAGTAGGATTTGCGCAATTTTTCCCATCAAAAGGCAGCTCAGCCCAAGATTTACACAAATCTGGGTAGCAGTCAGCTGTTGGGCCCAGAAATTTCATAATCTCCTTATGTAATTAGCTCAGCTGATAGTCAGAAATGCACATTTCTCTCCAGGAGTTGAGCAGTCACTTGCATGTGTACCTGAGTTGACCGATTCCTTCCGGGACCGAGCAAAATAGACTTGCATGCTTAGGTTACTTCTCCCAAGTCAGCATGCAAAAGCATCCCTTATTTCAGGGATCTATGTTTAGAAATTGGAGGTTACATGCAAGGAACAATTTATAAACCTCCCTCCAAGTGTCGCTTCCCCTAAATTTGTGGCATCCACGTCACAACCTCAATGTTATCAAAACTCATCAACCAGATACTGTAGAGGTCATTCCTCACATCAACCTTGTAGCTCTAACATCACAAATCACATCTAGGAGCAATTGGCACATTCAATTTAACTGTTTTGGGGTAAGCTCGCTTCCCATGCCTTGTGCTGCATTTATGTCACTTTTCATGTATTCACTTGTGTGAGCTCTGTTTGCTTGATTTCTTCGAATGCCTCCTGTTGTTTAAATATATCCAAGCTTGTCCTAACTTTGTTTCAAATTTTGTTGCTATCTCACTGCTGTCACATGCTTGAAACATTTCTTCACGAATGTTCGTCCAACCGGCAAACTGCCTCACTCACATGCATGTTGATCTATTTTCTCAATCTTCCATTCATGTTTTGCATGCATTGTTTATCACTTCTACTATCACTTAGTGTCGCCATGCATTTCATCAACTTACTTGATTTCAGTTGCCTGTTAGTGAGTCAGGCCAACCTTGGCCCAGTCTCTGCCTTCACCAAGGCTACATTGCGCAATATGGAGAAGGAAGGCTCACCTTCCTCTCCATACTTGCGCATTCTAGCCTAGCACTAGCCTCCTAGACTGAATTGGGAATTTCTGGAGGTCAGTGGCTGCTTGGCCCAAAAAATTGCGCAAATATGCCCCTAGGCCAATAGTCCTTCCTAGCTAGGATTGTTCATTATGAAATCCCAGCATCCAACTGCCCAACTGGATTGCACATTTTGCAGTTCAAATAGTCGTTTAGTCTCCCAGTAGCTCAGAATATGGCTTGTGCAGTCTTGGCAGTCGGTCTCTTGACCTCCCGGCCGAAATTGCGCAACCTTCATGATCATTCACCCAGGTATGTTGCAAGTAATTTACCATGTTCATTTTGGTTTTCGACTGATAGATTACTTGCTGTGAGTGTTGCCATGTCTCCAGGTATCCCAGGTGTTCATCTGCCTCTCAACAGTACAGGTACAATGGTTTCCAAGAGAGCAGAGACGAAGACACCATTCAGAGCATGCTTGGGGATGCAGTTGATCAAGTGTCCATGGGCTTACCTACTCACGAAGACATCAAGTTGTTCATGGACAAGGACATCAAGCAGCAACATCACAAGGAGCAACATCATCAACAATAGTTGAAGGCAACATAAAAAATGCAGTGAATGAAGCAAATGCAAGAGGAAGGTTGTTGACAACATAGAGGCAGAGCATAGTTGCAAGATCAAGTAGATCCACTAGTAATGAAAGCAACTTTGGAAACTCAGGCTATGAAGTGATGGTGTGACATGAAGATTGCGTGGAGTCAGAAGATGGAACAAAGAAGGGGTTTCATGTGTTGAAGCAACAACTCAGGAAGAACATGAAGCTACACAAACAGTCTAATGAGTTGCAGTAGGAACAGGAACAACAGTGGGTGCAACATGCACTTGTGGATGAAACTGTGCCCGTAAGAGTTAAGGATCTATCCTAGTAGCTGACACAGAGCAAACATGGTGAGCAATGTTGTTGATCACATGCAAGGGATCCAACAACATGCATGTTGTTGAATGCACACATGCAGTCCAAGCCATTCAACACACTCACCAGGCAAAGATAAGAGGCAAGTCCAACTGGGTTGAGCATGTAATTCGACAAGTTAATGTGCATGACCACCAACACACACTTGAAGATCAACATAGACTCTATGCATCAGTGTGTTTCCAGTTCAACCATACCTAAGAAGACCATGCGAATCTTAGTAGGCGAGTTAGATGAAGGGGTCAAACCAATGCACCGGTTGTAATAGAGGCAAGAGTTTTCTTTAGCAAGATGTCACCATGAGGTGCATGCACATCATCATGGACGACCAAGCTTGGCATCAACTCACCACCTTCACCATCACAAACATGGAAAAGAGTTGGTCTCATCACAGTGGACCGAGTGTCAGTGATGTCTTGCAAGGCTTGCCCAAGCTACGTTGTCTCACATGAGTACATGTGCATTGTAATGTTGAGTCATGTCAAGTGTAAGTCAAGTGTCAACAGTTGGATGTAACAATCATAGAGTAGGTGAAGAGTCATGAGGGTAGCTGAACTGTCACAAAGGGGAATGTCAAGGGTCAACCCACCCTTTGCTATAAATAGTCCCTCATAACTCATTATATGGGCTTTTGGTCTGCCAAGCTTCTACTAAGACTATCTTGAAGAATACTTGGAGAATATTCTAATGCGCCTTGGCTTCTCCACTGCACGGACCTAGTTCATCTCTTTGGAGGAGCAGACAGATGTGGATGTAACGTTCTACTGATGGGGCTAGCAAGTTTACATGGTGTATTGTATGATTGTGACTTACACATCTTTATATAATAAAATCCAACACATTTTCATGCATATGTTGTTATTGTAGCTGGACTGCTCCAGTTTGCCTTAATGATATATGTTGTTTAACTTACATACTTGTATATGAATTGATTTGTATGCAATTATATGAATATTGTTGTTAATTTGTTGCATATGTATTAATGTTGTCACCATCTGTGTCGACTGCTCTACCGGACATCAAACAGACCTTTCTCATGAACCTGGTTATATCAATTGGCACACTCGTCTCAGACTCGTCCATGAGTGTTTTTTGTGTTATCATATCTTGTATGTTGTGATTGTCGCATCCGTGTCAACTTCTCTGCCGAAAGATGTGCATTTCCTTGGGTTGTGTGTTCCTAGTTGAGTTGGGACTGATCCCTCTATTTTAGTAAATTATTGCTATGAAGTAAAAGCCTCCAACGCTTGAATTTCCTCATGGTCCCCCAAGTGAGGAATTTTTTGCCAAATGTCTTTCTAAAAGAGTGCGATATGACCATTCCTAATCTCGCAAAAGGCATGATTTTTCTTGTGCTAAATTCCATATAGAGGGACCTAAGGGAAATTGGGTAGCTCTTAACATATTCGACTAAGAGGAGGTGTGATATTATTTCCTATTCCAAATTTGTTTTGAAATTTCATTACCTCCCTAAAGAAACCTCCACCATAATTTAACTCCCATTGCCTTATTCAATACCTCTGGGTCTCTCAGGACTAAATTCCTACCAGCTTGGGGATACAAAGTTTTTCCCAGGCGACTAATGACCATTTTCTTTATTTTTTAGATCCTCTCAAGAGAAGTTCTCTATATAGGGTAGTGATGGTTTGAAAGTTACTTTAGGGGTTGCTAAGATTGACATTTGGTAAATTGGAAGAGCTTTAAGGACAAACTTGAGAAGGACTAGGAATTCGACCAAGTTAAGAGAGTGGATCGGCAAGTTATCGCATGTGTTGGAGAGCTATGAGTTATGTCTTAGTAGTAGGTTGATCTCAAGTAGTTCTCCCCCAGTGGAGCTCATTGGTACTTAGCAACAAGTTTGCCTATTTGGAAATCCAGAAGGTGTGAAAAATGTATTTCAACAAAAACGCTAGCATTAAATAAATTTATATTTGATTTGTCAGTGTTTATCACCTTACATGAAGCCTACATGAAGTCACGTGAATGGTTTTCAAAGCCATAGTCTCCCCCACTATTGGAATTTATAAGAGCATAGTATAATCAACAAATGGTTGATGAGTGATTGGAAAATCATTACCATATAAGCGAAGTCCTCAGATGGTATCTTGTCACCTTGTTTCTTTGAGATATCTTCCCAATCCCTCTACTGCTATAAGGGTTAAAAATCATGGGTGGGATCCATTCAAAAGAAGCGAGAAAAAGGGAGTAGAAACTACAGACTTAATCCAAGTGATCCACAGATTTGAAAGCCAAAATGCTTGAACGGTTTGGAGTAGACAATCTCAATTTAATTGGTCATAGGATTTTGAGAGTTCTACTTTTATCAAAATTTTTGCCTGTTTGTATCTCTTTATGGAGTGGATATCCTCATGAGATGCCACTATCCCATCCAAAAGTTGGTATCCTTTGAAAAAACCACTTTGCTCTGGTGAAATGATACCACTCAATAGATATTTAAGATGATTGGCGATAGAAATCAATATGATCTTATAAACAACATTGTAAAGGGTGATTGGTCTAAAACCACCGGCATTATCCACTCTATTAGATTTTGGAATTAATGTAATAAAAGTAGCATTAATACCATGCCATACTATTTGTGAGTGGTGGGATTATTCAACCAAAGCAGGAACCTTCATGCCTAAGAAATGTCAGCAAGCTTGAAAGAAGTATGTATTGAAGCCATTGAGACTAGGGGCTTTATTCTTTGACATCTCCATCACTACTTCTTCCACTTCTATGAACTAAACTTCTCACATCATGCCTCATTCTAGGTTGGATGGATTAAGTTGGGTATATGCAAAGTAATTCATTGGATATAGTTGATTTGTTGGGTGTGGGATGTGTAAGTAGGGAGTAAAAATAGTAAACAAGTTCTTGCTCGAACTTTGTATGTCAGAGCAAGTGTTTCCCATCCTTAAAGTATAGGGAAAATATCCTATTGTTATGTTGGTGTTTTACCATTCCCTTGTGGAAGAATTTCAAATTTCATTCTCCTTCTTTCAGCCATCACACACAAATTTTATGTTTCCAGACGGTTTGTTCTTTCTTCCTTCACTGCTCTATTTGATTTATCATTTTTCCATCTTCCATTACCAAGGAATTCATGCATCCTTCTAGAATAATATTTTGTTGCACCTATATCATATGAGTCTCAAGGACCTATTTCTCTATGAATATATGGCTGAATTCTTTTCTATTCCATTCCTTGGCATTCTTTGGCACTCCCTAGCACACCCTACCACTCCTTGACATGCCCTTGGCACTCTAGCATGCCTTGGCACTACCTAGCATATAACCTTGTCACTCCCTCCTTAGCACACCTAAAACTCACTGACACTCCTTATCACACACTCTTATCTATTCATTTCCATGCATTTTTAACTAGTTCTCCCTCGTGTTTCCATGGCACTCCCTAATGCTCCCTGGAACACATTAACACACCCTGACACCTGACACATCTTAGCATGCCACCCTGGCACTCTAGCATTCCTTGGCACTACCTAGCATACCTTGTCAATCCCTCCTTAGCACACCTAGAACTCGCTGACACTCCCTTTCACACACTCTTATTCATTCATTTACATGCATTTGAAACTAGTGCTCCCTTGTGTTTCCCTGACACTCCCTAACACTCTTTGTAATACATTGGCACACCCTGGCACCTATCACATATTGGCTTGTTGGCCTAGCCTCTAACATGCCTTAGCACTACTAACATACATTGTCACTCCTACATTAACACATTTGGAAATCACTAACACTTCCTGTCACAAACTCTCATTCATTCATTTCCATGCATTAATTTGACCTGGTGCTCCATTCTGTTCCCCTAACACTCTCTAACACTTCCTAGCACACATTGGCGCACCCTAGCACCTCACACATCTTGGACGCATGTTTCCCTGGCATTTTGGCATGCCTTAACACTGACTAGCATACCATTCCAGTCCCTCCTTAGCACACCTGGAACTCACTGACACTCCTCTCGCACACTCTTATTCATTCATTTCCATGCATTTTGACCCAATTCTCCTTGTGTTTCCCTAGCACTCACTAACACTCCTTATCAAGAATTGACACACCTTGACACTTGGCACATCTTGACATGTTTCCCTAACACTCTAACATGCCTTGGCATTGCCTAGCATACCTTTTCACTCCCTCCTTAGCACAAATGGACATCGCTGACACTCCCTATTATGTCGTCATATTCATTCATTTCCATTCATTTGAATCTAGTTCTCCCTTGTGTTTCCCTAACACTTGACCCTAATACTCCCTAGCATGCATTGGCACCACACCTTGGCACTTGAAACATCTTAGCATGCCTTAGCACTTGTCTTTTTCTCTCAATTTATCTTCTTTATGAAGCAAGTGTAGCTGACAGGGGAACCCCCAATAGTTGTGTTAAGGGGATTATGGGCCCCCTTATCATAACTCATTAGCCCTAATACATTTAAGCCCTTAGTCATGGTGGCCCAAGGATGTAGTTGTAGGGGCATTGGGACCAAATTTTGGTTCATAATGTTAGGATGAGTTGAATGATATGACCAAAAAGGTGATGAGTATTTTGTGGTGTATTGAACCGGACTAGGGGACACAAGGGTAGCATGGATGGGAAGAAGTGGGATGTCCAAGCATGGTTCATTAAGATCTATAATCCTAGCATTAGTGAATGATAAGAGGGATTAGGACCTAATGTCATAGGGGCTAGGGGGCCTAGAGGGAAGGAAACAAGAGAAATTGAAAGGGGAACCCTCGACAGTGGTGATAAGGGGATTAGGGGGCCTAGAGGGAAGACAATAAGAGAAATTGAAAGGGGAACCCTCAATAGTAGTGATAAGGGGATTAGAGGCCCGATTATCACAACCCATAAGACATTAACCCATAACCATGAAACTCCCTATCCCATAAACACCCAAGCCATAATCCCCTAACCCCTGCTCTCATAACTCATAACCCATCAACCCCTTGGCCAATTAAACCTTAAGCCATTAACTGCTAACCTAGAATCCATGAACCCCTAAGAAATAACCCCTTATTATTTTAACCCATGACCCTTAAACCTTAACCCCTAACCCCTAAACACCATAGAACCTAACCCCTTAACCCCAAACACCTAAATCCCCTAACTCTTAATCCCTTCAACCTTAAATCCCATGGCCCCCAAGCCATTGGCTCTTAACTCTTAACTCCTGAAGCCCTTAACCACTTAGTGTCCAAGGCCAAAAACAATGCCCAAACCAACAAACTAACCTCTTAATAGAATCCTTCACCTCTAACAAAGAATATTGGGACCATTTTATTTTTAGAGAACTAGGTATTAGTTTCAACGGTGTGTGTTTCTAAAGTGTAATGCCCTTATTACCATGTATACCAAATGTAGAACAACTGGATAATCTACAAAACCTCAATCATAATTGCTCACAATATCTACACTTCATGTTGACACGGAGCTTGTAGTGTTCTCCCACATGAGGAGTTGGAAATGAATAGATCACTCATAATGACTCGACCTCTTCAGTCCTAATGCAAAAGGACTTAACCCTTGATACAAATATTTTGTTTTCTAAAAATCCCAATTGTATCAATGTAGAATACTACACATAAGAGAAAATAAAATGATATTATCCACATCAATGATTGAAATAGCCTCACATTTGCCATGAATGGTGATCCAAGGGTGAGTAGGGCACTATTAAATGTACATCATGTTTAAATTCCTTTTACATAATGAGATTATTCTCCATTAGGGTTGATGCATCATCACAAGGGAGACTGGCACATTTTTTTGGGGTGCAATTAAAGTTGTAACACAATTCAAGTGACATACACCTCCAATGTAAATCACATCATTATATGTTTGTGTCAAGTTGTTAAAGAGGTTATTTATACACAACAAATTAAGTGTACTTGGCCTTCATCTTTTCATGGCCTTGACTCTAAGATGGATTTGTACTAGCAACACTTCATGCAAGTGAGAGGGGGGCTTATTGTTTAACTCATACACACAAGAACACTAGATGTTGCCCTTCAGATCCCCCTTGGTGGGTTTAAAGTGGGTTTAAATTAGCATCTAGTTGGAACTAATCATCATGACATTCCTCTTCTCAATAACATCTTATAGCGTTTCCATATACACAAGATTGATTTAGAGGATCACCTCATTTGTAGATGCTCCATTTATTATGGGATTCAAGGGATGTTCTATTTTTTTATTATCAAGATTTAGATGGGTCGTTCTCTACTTTCTTTCAATACATGTCTATCTATTTCCATGTGTGAGGTCCTTGGATTTATATCTTTATATAAGGCCTTGTGTGGCCTTCCCTTTTGAACTCTTCTAAGCTGCTCACCTCCTTCCATGTTGCCTTGCCTACTTAGGCCCAAAATTGACAAACCCATATTCAAAATTCTTCAACTATCAAATTGGTGGGGCCTCATACATCTTCTTGAACACCTCAATGGGACATTTTTTCTTCAAAGAGACTTTTGAGGATTTTCCATTGCAAATTGGAGGTTAGATGTCAACCTATTACCCCACTTTCTATATGAGTTTTTAGAGGATAGTTTTAAATTTTGATTGACATCTCAACCCATGTGATTCTTGTGACATTAATCATTTTCCAACTGAGGTATATGGATGGATGTATAACTAGTTTGATGACACCTTGTCTTCGCTGTCTAGGACACTAGGTGTAGGAAGATGTTTCTTTAGCGACCACATTAAGCTTGATATCTATAATCCATATGTTGCTTTAGCGACCGCATTTAGCTTGATATCTATAATCCATGTGTATATAATATCTCTAATGTGTATTATTTTTATTGTGATCACTTAAAAACTCTATTCTAACTCTTAAATTCTTTGGCTATAAATTCTAAAGTGAGTGGTTCCATAATGTTTCATAATTTTATTCACATAAATGTTTGATATTGATGGTTTGAATATGTACATGGTGATTTGAATAAGTACTACACATCGTATCTTAGTATACCCTTATTTCTCTTAGTCAAAATTCATCCCACTTAATTCCATAGAATATTCATTGTTTTTCATCATCATGTCCCACCCTATGATTCCCACTGGCAAGAAATCAATAATTTAATCCATAAAACTTACTCTGTAAACCACTCCATTTTCAGTTTTATCAGCATGCTTTCATGTCAGGGTTTTGATCTCAATGATATCAGTTGTGCAAGTTCGTTGAACAAGCTTCATTATATTATGCTCTTCATCTGCCCAAGCTTAATCCACTCCATTTTTAGTTTTATCACCATGCTTTCATGTTAGGGTTTTCATCTCAATTATATCAGTTGTGCAAGTTCATTGAAGAGGCTTCATTATATTAAGATCTTTGTCTACATAAGCTTAACACCCTGAAATCAAATCGCAAGAAAAAAATTACCTGTATGATGAATCACTTGGAAAGTAGAGTCATTACATGGTCATGAGATAGTGGCTGAATATTGATGGCGCCCACAGATTCACCCAGCTAGACGATTGTGTGAAGAGGGTTAGCAATTTCTTCTATGGGGGATTCTTTCTTCTTCCATGGATCTGGTTCCTCCATTACTTTTATTTTTGGCCCGTCCTCAGACATCACTCTTGTTACCTTAAAGTTCGACCAAGTATGTACACACTTTCTCTAAATCCTCCACAATGAAAATGTAATTCGAGTTTTTAGGGTATATGAAATTGCAATGATTTCTCTTTGCTACTATTTAGAAATGAATCTTAACTAATGTCGTATTAAATCAAGATTTTGATCTTTACTATTCAGGGAGAACCAAATCAATGCTATATTCCATAAACTAAATGAAGTAGTCACCTACTGATCTGAGTGTTTTTTTTATCGTTGGTGACCCTCCTTTACAATTGACCAATTTTGGGGAGAGACATCCCTTTGTTCCCTTGACTATCTATTTTTTTAGAGTAGTTTGCTGAGATTAATGGAAACTGATCTGATGGTTTCTGGGAATCGATACTACATCAGATATTTTTCCTTTACAAACTACTCTATGACCACTCATTTCATAAATTCAGTACTTCCTTCCTTGCATGATCAATTTTTTGATGAATCATATGCATTCCTGGAGTTTTGATTTGAAGGAAATCTACACATTAGCCAATTTTCTCAATATGAGAAACATCATTGCATAGACATGGATAGATAATTGTTTCTCGAGAGTTATCATTCTGAAATTTAGGTATTCAATTCCCTACCTATTAATAAGATTTATACATCTATGATTAAATATTTTAATAAAAGTTTGGATACTTCTTCTGTCTACACCTCTTTATGCTTTGCAAATCAAAGCATGCTCAAAATGCCCTTGTTTCCATGATAAAAACACATACAATTCATTAACTATTCTATTTTCTTGGCACGCATTTCATTTATTTCTGGTCATTTGGTTGTTTTCAAGGTTTTCTTTTCATGTCTCTGGGTTTGATTTGGAATTCTCAAGAAAAACAAGACTTTTGAAAAACACAGTGACTAAATCACTCCTGAATTGTTGCAATATGGATCTACTTTCAAAGCTCACCCCTACTGGATTCAACAGAGGTTTTGGGAGAAATTAAAATAAACAAAGAATAGAATGAGAAAAAAACTTAAAATAATCAAGAAAAATACTTAAATTTCTTCTACCCCTCTTTTTTATGCAAAATACTCTACTACAAAAAGCATCAAACTGTTGCAATATACAATCCCTGTGCAATAAATGAAACAACTAATAATAAATTCACGCTATAAATTAGACATAGACGTTTTAAAATTGGACACAAATTTTCTTGGGGTGAAAAATACTCTAGGTTGCATTCTTAGTAGCTCACAAATCAATATCATCTGTTCACATGAATAAGTAAACTCAAGAGGAGTTTCACTTGTCTGACAATGGTCCTTTCTTCCAGTGAGTTTTCAGAGTCTTCAGTTTAGGGTTTTGAGCTAGATTGGACCTCTTCTTTCACCTGAACTTGAATGCATGAACTCCACCTAGACCCATCTTCTCTGATTCCCTTTTCTCCGTAAAGATAGCGTGTCACTGGTGCTTAGGGTTTCCTAATGTAAGTTCTTGGTATCTTTCCACAGGATACATGACAATGTGACATATTGTCCATGTCAACTAACTTTTAATTCATCTCTTTGTTTCTATGATTTTCATTATGAATCAGGGTTAGAGTACAATATTTGATGACTGTAGATGTCATTAGTTTAAGATAGTCAACATAAAATACATAAAATAAATAGAACGCAAAAAATGATTGTAGTAGTAAAATAGATAATTTTTTTATGGTGAGAAATAACATTAATATATGAAACAGAAGCACATCAACAGTGAATACAAACACCTAAGAGTGCCCTTGCCAATAGGAATTTTGGCTAGGAGGCTCAACAGTAAAAGTCTTAGTTGATTCAAAATGCACGCATGAATGAGTGTTTATAACGTTATGCATCTTGTGGCTATTGGACAAAATCTTGCTAAAATGTTGCATACTTGGTTGCCTCTTTAGCCACTGACACAACTTGGAAAAATTGAGAATCCCATAAACACAACAGGATACTTATAGCCTTCTTTCTTTCACCTTAAAATTGTAGAATCCGTATTCAATTGTACCAAGTCCAACCTCCTTGTCGGAACTAAATTTCTCATGAGAAACCTGGAATTTACATTTATTGGTGCAAAATATAAATGTACAATCAGTTAGAAATCAAATAGGTGTTACATGGCATCATACTTGCAGGGTTATAGTTGGTTGGAAATTATTTATGGTAAAATAATTCTCATTCCCAAGAGAGTACATTGGTCAAGGTGGATACATGTAGTTTATTTCAAACTTAATCTTATCTATCTAGTTACAATTAAGTGTGCCTTGCATATAGTGTTATCCACTTAGACATATTATTATGTCTTGCTTAAGAAATTATGTTCAAGGATCAGTTAGAGTGAGCATGCATGCCTATTGTTGGTGAAGAGTGGGGCTTTGTTATTTCTCAAACTCTCACCATGTTTAGAAGTCTAAACCATAAATGTAAGAGCATAGAGGCAACTTCTAGGTGAGGCTTATAAGGTCATAGCAGGTGGCTTGCCTAGTAGTTTCCTCCAGGATCTTATGATTATGGAAACTTCAGAATTTTTAATGTAGTGGCAATTTGAGTGGTGACATGACATTACTTAAAAGGACAGTACATCTATTTAATTAGTCTTCAGAGATGGATAAATAGGTTTGATCACGGGGCTTCATTCTCCTTTCCACTTGTAATTTGTTCTTGGGATTTGATGTCAATACAATTAGTAGTTTTACCCTATTCTATTTTATAGTTCTAAACATCCTGGATTCGAGGCATTTTGGGACCTAGGATAAATTTTTTATTCCTTTATTTAAATTCCATTTTTTTGTATTACTCGTATCTTGTCGATCAGCTACAGTCTTCTGCATGAAGTTCACATCTAGTAGCTAAAAGTTGGACTAAATGGAGTTTTAATATATCTTAATGATACACATTGTTTTGATTATAATATATGAAATTTATTAGATCAAATGACTTTGACATTTTAGGGTGGATTTATCGAGGAAGAATGAGTATGTATTCCCGATATTGGTTCGAACCCTAATTGGACATGATCCCAAGTGATCAAGTTTTTGAACATCATGCATCCTACTCATAGGGAGTATGGCAGTACATGATGTCTCCATTGGTATTGCTATGGTCTCTAACCACTTTTCCCAACTCATTGACTAGATGTGAGGTACATCACATGTGTCCCAGACTACATGGGTAGGTTGACGTTGGAACACTAGCTAGGAAAGAATATATCACATCCTGCTCACAACCACATGTAGGGAAAGGAGAAACCACATCCTAAAAACATATGTCACAACCATGCATAGAGAAAGGATAAACCACATCCTACAGTCACATGTCACAACCATTGTAGGGAAAGCGTAAACCACATCCTACGCGCATGCTAACCACCGAGAGTAGGGAAAGGATGAACAACATCCTACATGTATGTCAATCATCAATGGTTGGAGGGATCCTACACGTGGGGAAGGATGAACCACGTCCCATCGACATGTCAACCATCGATCGTAGGGAATGAGCATCCTACATGTGGGTAAAGGATGAACCACATCCCACTGACATGTCCACATGTGACAACCAACAGATGCCTATATGCATCTCTCACTGGGGTGTCCACAAGAGAAGGTGAAGCACTCATCCTGCTTATATGCCATAGGAGAAGGTGAACCACTCATCATATCCATATCTCATCAATCGTAGGGAAAGGTAAACCACTCAGCATACACACATGTGCCATCAATTGTAGGGGAAGGTGAACCACTCACCCTACACACATTTCAATCATCATGGGGTATCACAAGGGAAGGTGAACCACTGACGCTGTGCACAATGCACCTTTAGAAGAAGGTGAACCACTCACACTATGTTTGTTTATAGCTAAAGAAGTACCCCAAGCCCCCAGGAGCTCCTAGAGCTTAATGTTCAACTGAGACCCTCATAGTAAGGTCTATCCATGACTTCCTGCTTCTCTTTGAAAGAATCTTTATAGGAGGCTTTGAGAGGGATGGTGGTAATCCTGTACATCCATCCTATAATGTTGGAGCTTGATAATATCCCAAATAAAGTGGTACCTGATGCCAAGCGGTGGTTTCCAATATGTGCTCAAATGACTTACTAAAGATCTTTCTCAAATGCCTTCATAATAATCCATGCTTTCTACTTTATTCATTCAGCCTCAATGGAGTTCCTAGAGCCATAGACTTCAGTCTTTAATTCATCCATACAATAAAGGTGGATCTCAGGAGATACATCACATATTGTCAGTCTAGCAATGTTCGATAGTGCACTTCAAATCATAGATAATAGTGTCACAGGGATACCTCTGTAAGCAATTGTCCAATATATGAGGCTTATCCATAGAAATAAATAGGGATCCACAAGATATATGAATGCAGACCAACAAATTTTAAGGGAAGCAAACAATGCAACATGGTAAGGTCTTCCACCTTGACTTTAAGAGTCAACTTCTTCTTATATTGATAAACATGAGGATCATCGTCATCAATTACTGTATATTTATACTCTAATCGACATATCTTGTATCAAGATATCTACAACCTATCCTCCTAATGTGAGAGAGATCATCAGAGTCATCATACCCAACTGACATAACTTACATTTATCAAAATTTATTTGGTAGAGAAAGTTATCAAGTATTTTGTCGCTCCCACTGAAGCCTTGCTTCAGGTGTTTACCTAGCCTTCAATCATCAAATTACTTAATTCATTATTTCTTATTCAGGCATCCATATATTTCTTCAAGGTACCTTTGTTTTCTTGCACATAAGGGTCATTACAAGAAACTGCCTCAAAGTGCTATGCACTTCTTCTCTTAACGACCAGACTTCCAAGGGTACCCAAAGGTGCCAAGATGACTGCTACCAACACAGTTTCATCAGGTGTTAGGATTCTTCATATTTTCCCTATTAACTATCTTTGATCTTTGATTAGAACCTCAGACTTAAATCTAAAGAAAAATTAGATTAGAGCAATAGACTTCACTGAGAAAGATCGTTTCCAAAGGTACTCATTGTATTATCCTTCAACGGTTATCATTTCTTCTATCTCAATTAAAATACTTCAAGAGAACCAGACTTATTGGAAACACAATTGTAGAATATGAGACAATCATAGAGCACCCTCAGATCTGTTTATTTACTCCAAAGGTATTACACTTCTTCATTGGTTGCTAGGGACCTTATGTGTATGCATCTGACCTTTCCAGCACTGGCAAGTCCTAGAGAGTATGGCTACAATGATCATTTATGATCTTTGACTCCTTAAGGCAGTATTTCGGTAGCATATGTGCCTGCAACACACCTCTTTGCACAACATCAACAATCTGTGAGGACTTATTTCTTTACATGTTGAAGAATATCATTATGAAAGAAGAGGTCATATCAGACTTAGTTCTATCTCGAGTATGATCAAAACAACATGTGCATAACCACGATGCCTCATAACAAAATTTAAATAAAATGATCAGAAGATCTATGCTAGACGTAAATCACCTCTAGGCTATAGGCTTTGATCAGATTATAGATTTATTGTAGATTGATGCAAAGATACAAGGTGTTATCCCTTTCTTCATGACTATCCTCTTGTTCTCAAATTATAATTTTATGTTGTTGTCCAAAACTGTAGAACAAGGTGATGAGTTTTAACTGGACATCCATCATCATAGGTCTTCTTTTCGTATAGGAGACTCAACTCCCTTTTCTTTATGATACAGGTTTGAATTCCATTGTGATTAGAATAATGGAACATTGCTCCTTCTTTTCTAATCTTTATTTGAATGATGAGGAAAGAGAAGTTCAAACTACCTATGCCCATGACTTGTTCCCAATTTTAATTGTGAAGCCTTGACATCGGAATTTCAAAATGATATTGTCATTAATAATTTATCAAAATATTATAACTATCTCGGACTACAAGGATGCCATACCAATACTTCTCCTAATGTTGACTATAAGTATGTATGTGTGATGATGCCAATGTTAACTTGCCTACAAGTGAGATGCTAGAATAGTGTTCTTTATTGTAGAGGGATAGGAAGTGACACATTTTGCAGGATTCTTATAACTATAGAATTTGCATCAACTTACTCACTGGAGATGATGATAATACAAAAATATGAACCTGATTGCCATGTCTTACGTACGATTCGGTCATACCAAAGACATTGTCTGCCATATACTACTTGAAGTCTATAGCTTTTCAAGCTTCCTTCCAAAATATGAAGGGTTACAAGATGTACCAGACTTTTACAAAGCATCAATAAGTGTGCTTAGATTCCATAGTTCATAAAATAGTACTTAAATGCCAAATAGTGAGGATGGATGATGTCCAGTATATGATCAGATTGACCAAGCTCGAAACATCCTTCTTCACGGATTAAGACCTCTGTTCAAACTAATTAAATAGATCAAATAATTTTGAAGTTTTAGGACTTTAGAAATTGATACTTGGTCTGAGGAAACCCTTTTTTTGTTGGCTTCTTGTCTTTCCTTCAATTTGCAGAGGTAAGGATTCCTTCTCAATCAAGGATGAAGACATAGAAATCCTTAAGTATTATACTTTCTTCACTTGGGCTGAGATCTTAGAGAATAACCACAAGACTAATTGTTGAATAGTTTCTTTCTCTACAAATTGAAGGACAACTTCAAAAATATTTCCAAACAGAAATTTGGGCCTCTGAGAAAACACTGTTAATTTGATCCCCCTAAATTGTGTTATGCTGAACCCACAACTCCGATTTGTTTGAAATATAACTTGGCTTGGTCTGGGCTATTAGATTAGACCCTCAGTCCTCTAGATTAGGGAATATATGCCCTTTAATATCTTTCCTTTCTTCAGATAAGGTTTAAGCCTAGTCATAGATACTATGACTAGAAATCATGCCCAAAATGAGGCCTTAATCTTTATAGATTCTCCTTCCTTACTAGGGCCTGAAACAAATTTCCTAGTGATTTCTTTCTATCTTTCTTGGGCTTGTCCTCACCTGAGCTCTAATACCATGTTAATTTGTAGGTTAACATGTTCTTTGCTTAGGTCAGTTTCTTCAATATTCAATGTTAGCCCATTTATCAGACCATATCATTTCCATTAGCAATCATATGAATCATTATTGATAGTAACTAAAGAAAGAACATAAACAATAGATCTAGAAGACAAGCAAGACGAGAGAACACAAGGATATGGCTCAAGCTAGGGAAAAACCCCAAGATGGGGAAAACCCTTGATCAATTCTTCTTACTATTAATATCAAATGTTCAACATAGAGAGTACAATAATTTAAGTGAAAGATTGACTTTGGAGATTCAATATCATTGTCCTTAGATACATAGATAACTCAGCAACGCAATTCTGGAGAAGACAATTTGTGCCCTCTTAGGCTTGAGTCATACAGCTGTAAAATCTTCTGTATTCTGGTGTTCTGGTTAGGGTTTGATGGCAAGCTACTACAGTCGTCTTTCACTACTCCTAGATTATCTTACTTCTAGTTGATTTTCCTACATACAAGAACCCTCACATTCTAGTACAAGTCTAGTTGTTGGTAAGGTTTGTTGGTAGGTTGCTAGAACACCCTTTTCTCGCCATCCAAACCTCTTCCTTGATTGCGACCTCCTTCCAAACACTTTTTCTCCACTTATTTATTGATATGGGTTAGTAACCAGCCCCAAAACAAGTGACACAACCTCCTGTTCAAGAACTCCAAGTCATGCGACCTCCTATCATTCCTTCAGCCCCTTGTCCAAGGTGATCTAGGCCTGCGGCGGACCTAAAGCACACAACTAGTGTTGTGGCCTGCTATAGGAGAGAAAGCTCAACCAAAGCTAAGCCCAAACAACATGCAAATGTCCCTCATGAATGTGGCTTCCTTTCTGCTACAATTCTGACCTGTTGTAGACATAGAACAACCCACAAAATAGTCCAAACAAATTAAAACAAGCCTTTAACAGGCTCAACCTCCTTCCCGAGGAACTAGGTCCTTTAGACAGCCCAACCAAGACATCAATCTATCCCTTCCTTCTTCGCTAGAGCTATCCTTCCTTCTGCGGCCATTTCAGAGAGAGAAAATGGGTGATAGGATGTGTCCAATATGGTTGGAGGACACTTCTATTTATAGGATTTGGAGAAGGGTTCCACTTGAATAATTTACCCCAAGCCAACCTTGACAATTTGCATATGTGAGGGATTAAATTCAAAAACATATTTTTCCTTGTCCAAATTTGATGATATTTATGTCGAATTTGGTCCTCTCAAAAAGAGGAATTTAATGCAATAATCATATTCATCAAATCAGATGTCCAAAGTGGAATTTTAACCTAGCTGCCAATTTTAACACAAACTAACTTCAGTCCTTTTTTGTCTGCTTATTGTGCTTGGAATGAGCCTCAATTGTACCTTTGTTGTTCTCAAAAGAACCTTAGAAGATTCAAAAACCAAATTCTTATTAATGAGTAAGTTCCTTGTTATCTTGGTTAGGGTTTGTAACCTCAAGGAGGACTTCTTCTTCCCTATCTTCCATTGACCAAACAAACTGGAGCTTGGATACACTACCCAACAATTAATAATAGCGAGAATATTGTAACACACCACTTTACATCCTGACCCAAAGGAGGTTGTTATTAGGTTGACCTAACTCCTTAGGTGCAGTTAAAAGAATAGGGTCTATTTTTTTTCTAAATATATAAATCTCCAAAATATCAGATTGCTTAGGTATTTCTCCCACACTCCAACCATGAGTACCAATGAAGAAATGCATCTCTATTTATAAAGAGATGTTTAACTAATATTTTAAGTGAAGTCCACTAATCTAACCAATGGAGAAGTAAAACACAATTCTCTACCATTAACCAATCCAAAACACATAAGTCATGGGTTGTTCAAGCCACATGTACAGTAATCAAGTGAAACAAGCCCCAAATAGAAAGTGTTTGGATCCAATTTCATTGTTAGAACTAGTCTATCAGAATTCGATGCAAAAGGCTCCACTTGGTTGCAGCTAGAAGTAATCCACAAGAACTATGAGAGACATCTCTACCCCCACACCATTTAATAAGTTTTAATACAATGGAAGGAAAGACCACTTGAGGTGGCACGTTCCAACCTGCTAACATTCTACACCAATTTCCACATCTCAACTCTCAAGGATAAGGTTGTTCCTTAAGGGGGAGGGCCTGTTAGGGTCCTAGCCTCGCTAACCCTTCACAAATAGATTAATATATGGGTTATATAAGGAAGGCTATCATTATTAGACAATGATGGTAGTAGTGTGATTGCAACTATTATGAGAGGAATTGCTAGAAGGTTTTCCTCCTCTAGAATGTTATAGAATGTTAGAAAGTAGCATATATAGAGGTAAAAACATTGTGAAAGATGTCTTGGATTACTATTGTAACTAAGATTTACTCTACTAGAGGTTCCCTCCTAGAGGAGGCAAGTGAACATTGTGCTCCTAATAATCAAGGTATCTTATTTTGGTTACCATTACAATTGCATTGAGTATTGTTATTACTTTATACTAAATATATGGATGTTATTTGAATTTATATTTGTTTCTATAGGGTATATTACACTTATCTCATAATACAAGCTATGAAATCCTCAAACTCTACTTATAGATCATGTGAATTCCATTTACCCTTGCCACGTTATAACATAGAGCTTGTTATATTAATTTCTTATCATAGAGTAGAGGACAACCCCTAGGAGCATTATCAAGGTTTGGAGAGTAGAATACAAACCTTAGAAGAGATATCAAACTCAATTTATTAGGGTTGTTTGTTTTTAGGTAAAATTACATACATGGTGTTTGGAGCCTATCCAAATATTGACAGCATTAGATTACTCTCTAAAGTTGCAAAAAGAAATATCTCTCTTGTCCTTGACCTTTGAACACCTTTAATCATTTGAGATTGGTTTAATAGATTGTCAATGGACATGATATTCTCTCACTATATAGTCTCATTTACAAGAGATTTATTTACCATGGTCATCTGAAGTCTATCCTTGCAATATAGAGCCACATTTCCCCTGCTTTTAAGAAATCCAAAAAATCATTAAAATTTCTTATAAATCAAGGCACTCCTGTAGTATGACATCATCTTCCCTAAACAAACTACATGCATGAACACTAAGCATTGTCGAAAAATATTGATTTTCAATATTCTTCCATTGTTCCATCTAGTAGTCCTAGATTGGATCCTTTCTTGTCCATCAATCGAGGGACAAGATAGATCATATTACAGTTTAGTTTGATTTAAACTTGCCATCAAATATAGAAAATGTATTATCAATTTATCATCGAATCAATATACTAGGAAGATGGGCCAACTCAAGGTTATATCTCCACTACAACTACTATAATTTGCATGTCGAAGAAGAGCCTTGGTGTGCATTATTGAATCAGAGGTCGAAATGGGCTTATAGAAATGTTGTAATTCTAAACATGTTGTTCTTAGCTGACTTCCTAGAATGTATGTCACAGATTTAAGATGCACACTCTGTTCTTCGATAACCCTACTCATATTTTGTTTGTTCAATATATATATTCAATCATGCAACTAAGTTTTCCAATGTCATCTGCACTCTTCAGAATTTGATCATTATTTCCAATAAACTAAAATAGAGCCCAGGTTGTAACATTTAGAGCTAAAAAGTCTAACATTTTACCTTACGTGGATGGAAATGCCTCAAGGGCTTTAGTTCAACATTCTTGGATTCTCAATTGGCACATTGTTTCTACCCATTGCTAGTTTCTTGTTGACATGTATAGAAACCTGCAAGATCATGGGATTCTACAGAAGTATTGCTATTGTAATTGCCTTGATATTTAGAATCTATTTAAATAAAGAGAGCTATCATGATCCCTATAGTACTCAACATCTTTCTGCAAGAAATATTTCTACATTGACATTGCTATGAAGTATGATGCCATGTAGATTAAAGGGTACCTTGATGCGTTTTTGATGCCTAGCTTGTTCCATCCTATTTTAATTTGATATTTGATGACAAAGTTGTTTTCCTGCTTCAAGTTTGGTAAGATTAAAGCTAATGTAGCTTTCCGATGTGTTTCGTTGCTAGCCTAGACAACATAAACTTATTAATACTACCAAAACACTTTTCATTATGGATGACATTGGCAGTACCATAAAAAAATTGAATTTGAGAACGAATAAACATGGTAGATTTTTCCACTTAGACATTTTTCTAGTATCGTTCTGAGATTTTTTTCAAATTGGACCATTGAAAACAATCTTTTGATACCTTTGTCCCTAGGAATGAGATTTTGATAACATAATTTGGAGCATGTATTAATTCCCTTCTCTCATAGCTTGTGAAATTCTATCTCTTAGAGGTCTTTTCTAATTTCCAAATTCATTGTAAACTCTAACCAACCATGTGCCAAGATTTGTATTATGTAATGTGTATGAATCATGCCAGACCCTCCCTTTTTGTAGCCATCTCTTGAATCAAGCAACTAATAACATAAGTTTCTTCTTTTTCCTTGCACCAATAAAAAAGTTCTGAGCACATTGGCCATTCGTAAGTAATTTATTTGGGAAAGAATCTAACATGACCAGAAGGCATGTATAGTAGCTAGCACTCTTGAAGTGTAGCCCATCATAAGCCTCTTTGTATCATGTGTTTATTTAGGGGTGAATTCATCCCCATTTGGGAGGCAATCCTCACCCATTACATGTTTATTATTTGGTTTCCTAAATGAATCTGAATATCAAAATTGTAGAAATATAGCATTTTGTCGAAATTGTGGCTGTAAGTTTCTTTGAGTATTACTTCAAAGTCTCTCTACCACAATCGCTATTGCCTTGTTCTAAAATTTCTTCCTAATCCCTTAATATTTGGATCCACTGAAGGTGGAAATTATATAGATATATGCACCATTGTATTTGAAAATAACCCAATAAGAAAGCTTATGAACAACAATCTTGACCTTCATATAATCAAGGAACCTATTGCTAGTATATGTTGTCATAGTTATCATGCCAAATGATTGATGGATGAACCTGCATTGTTGAACTTCTCCCATCTTCACACAAAAATCCCAGTTTTTTGTCGTTCAATGCAGTATAACACTACAAGCATAGCATTCTTCATCCTTATTCATTAGATATCGAATTTTCACAGGCTTATATTATAGCTTGAAATATAAAGTAGTCGAGAAAGTGTTCAACATGTAGCAATGGTGAAGCTACAATCTTCTAGTTGGAAATATAACTTCATACTGATAGAAACGGCCTCTGCATTAATTCATTCCAAACATTTAAGTTGAATGAAAGAATTATGTTGATCTCCTTATGGATGTCTGATGTCCCATATATCTAATAAGATTAATCAAGTATATATATATATATATATATATATATATATATATATATATATATATATATATATATATATATATATATATATATATATATATATATATATATATATATATATAGATATAAATATATAGATAGATAGATAGATGAATTATCTCAGCCAACAGGTTCTAAATTTCAGGAGAAATGGTGTTCTATATCCAAATGCCACTATGATGTTCACAAGATTGACACTTGTTTTAAAATCAAATATAAAATTCATTGGTAGTATAACTAACACTTGAAACTTGATAAGAAAAAATGTAAAAAATGGGGAGAGGAGTGCATAAAAATTCGTTGCATGCCTAGAAAAAGGACTAACAAGAATAATCAAGTATATATATATATATATATATATATATATATATATATATATATATATATATATATATATATATATAGATATATATACATATACATATACATATAAATATACATATATATATATATATATACATACACATACATCTATATATATATATATATATATAATTAGATGAATTGTCTGAGCCCTCAGCCAACATGTTCTAAGTTTCAGGAGAAATGATGTTCATACCTCAAAATATTGTATTATTACTTACTCATTGTCGCTTGGGAGGTTTGCACTAGATGAGTTTTGGTGAACCCTAGGTTGGAAGCCTTTAGCTTTTGTTAGGATAGTCTCGGCATAGTATACTTACATCATTTGACCCCTTTAGGATGGGCTTGACCAGCCTCTAATCTTTACCATAAGGGCCACTGTCTTTTGAAGAGAATGTTGCCTTACCATTGCCATTAAATTCTCATGCTAGCATTGATTACTACAGGTAGGCATTATTAATGTGTGCGTCAATTGACAACTTTATATTTACTTTTCCAGATCAAAACTATGTCTCTAATGTTCGGTGCATTTGAATTCAAAGATGATCCATAAACAAGGGACTTATAACCCACTCACTTCACCAACACAAATCCTTTGTGGAAGTGAAACTCGTTCTCTACCATCCCTGCTCAGAATTGCTTAAAAAGCCTATTTTTGGTGCAATTTTGAGTACAAACTTCTCTGCTCATTATTTTTTAGTTAGAATGTGAGGTTGGTTATGTTTGTTAGCTTTGTAATGCCATGGCAAATTCCAGCAGTAGGAAAAACATAGTACCTTCTGTCAATGCCAAATTGGAATGCTACTTCCCTCTGCTATATGTCAATCAATAACATTGTTTTCTCAATTGTATTTAAATTCACTCCTTTTCAAGTTAATATTCAACTGAAATCAATTCTTTCAAGATGAACAAGGCTGAGGAACCATCATGACTTGATGTGTTATCAATTGAAATTTTGGTGGTCAGATGCTACTGCTGTTAACCTGTTTACACCAAGAGTTTAATATAGCACTTCCACACGTTTAAAACATATATATGTAAATATATATTCCCCATTATTATTGAAGAGTAGAGGTGCTAGTGCTTTCTCTTCTTTTTACATCAAATAACCACGAGAACTTGAAGAAATACCCACACATACCCTTATACTCCTCAGGCAATTGAGTGTGCACTATCAAAGACACAATGAATTGGTTATGTAGGGACATACTATAAGCTGCTTAGAAGCAATGTTCCAACAATTAAAATTGATGGTTTAGAGCATTGGTTGGATTTACATAGAGAACAACTTTCATATGAATCAAATGAATAGGTTATAACCAGTGGCATTGTTAAATAGTCAACATTCCAACCTATTCACAAATGTGAGAAGGCTCTACATAGCTATAGGTGTTAACACAACACTTTACTAACAAAGAAATAAATTGCTCCAGCACATGTAAACAGAAGAATGCTCTTCAAATTGTCACATTTCTCCAGTATCAATATGAATATTCAAAGTTCAAACATCTAGTGGAGGACCAGCAGATGAAATGTATTTTTTAAACAGAATGAGTATGGATTTGTTTGTAACTGGAGTCGTGAGATAAATGTCTAACAAGAATAGTCAAGTGTATATATATATATATATATATATATATATATATATATATATATATATATATATATATATATATATATATATATATATATATATATATATATATATATATATATATACATATATATATATATATACATATATATATATATATATATATATATATATATATATATATATATATATATATATATATATATATATATATATACATATATATATATATATACATATACATACATAATTAGATGAATTGTCTGAGCAAACAAGTTCTAAATTTCAGGAGAAATGGTGTTCTATATCCAAATGCCACTATGATGTTCATTAGAGTGACAGTTGTTTTAAAATAAAATATAAAATTCTTTGGTAGTATAACTAACACTTGAAACTTGATAAGCAGAAATGTCAAAAATGGGGAGAGGAGTGCACAAAAATCCATTGCATGCCTAGAAAAATCATAGCTATGGCCACAAAGTATTAAGTAGACTCCAAAATCTGCATTTTGAATGTTTAGTACATGTCCTATTTACTCCATAATCTTGAATATGTTATTAAAATGTGTTTTGAGCCATACAATCAGTATCTAGGATTCTCGGGCCCTAGTTAACGGTTAGGGGCCTTTCAACAGACTGTTTGTTGGGTCCCTATAATACTAGTGATTACCCCATTACTATTGTAGTTATACCCCTTATTTATACTGTTGTGCCCCTATTACCCCCATATTGTTACTATTGTGCCACATAGAAGCCCACTATTGTTATTGTTGTGCCCTACAATATTATTGTTATGTAGGCCTGGATTGTATTGGCACCACTTAGACTCCTATATATAGAAAGGAGGTATTTTCATTTGTATCATCCAAGTATTGTTCATTTATGTAATGTAAAGGAGGTTGCCCCCTCGAAGAGGCTGAATTCTAAGGCGTTGATCTTTCTTTTCTATCTTTTCTTGAGCTGGTTTCATAACATTTGGTATCAAAGCCTTGGATTCTAGGGTTTCGCTGCTCCAAACCGGTCATCGTGGCATTTTCGCTATAACGTTCTTTCTGTGACGTTTCAGAAGTCGCAAAAAAAACCCATTTGAGAAGAATTGATGCTGAACCTTGGGTCCGAATTTCAGAGCTTTTCGCGTGATTTTTTCGGTGATATGATCTGAGGAAGTTGGCCTTTTTGCAGACTCCTGAATTACATTCAAAACAGGTGACCTGGGGAAAATCTTCATAACTCTCTCTCTGAGGATTGGATTGAAATTTCATAAAACTTTACACAAAGAGGACGGACTTTAGTTTCTTTTCTCTATTTTTCAGATTCAAAAGGTGAAACAGTGACTCGTGGCACGTCGTACAAGTTCGCTCTACTGAACCAGTCCAAAAGCAAGTCACTGTGGGAGATTTCACATAACTCTTCCTTGGAGAATCCAATTGGGCTCAGACTTGTGGCATTGGAAAGAGGACGCAGAAGGCTAATACAGGTTGCAACTTCAAAATTGGATGATCTGAAATTATAGAGATACATCAGATTCAATATCAGGCTTCTATAAAGTGAAAAAAGGTGTGTAGTTTTTTTTAAATTTTTGTGTAAGCTTGGTTTAACGGAATTCAAAGGGCATAGTAAAGCATTATTATTGGTAACTGATGCCCCGAGGAAAGAAAATGCAAAGACCTAGTAAGGAACCTGAAAGCTCTAGCATGACTCATGAAGAAGAGGAAGAAATGCTACATGATATATCAAAATTACAAGAACAAGTGCAACATATGTCACACTCACAAAAGCTAACAGAAGCTAAGATAAATGGCGTGGAATCTAAGATGAAGGGCATGGAAGCTAAGATGGATGATTTGAAGACAGATTTGAAGACAAACATGGCAGATTTGAAGACAGATTTGAAGACATACATGGCAGATTTGAAGACAGATTTGACAAATTTTCTACAAGAAATACTTACTAATGGTGAAAAGGTAGTAAAGGAAACACATAATGAGAACAAAAGAAATGTTAATCATGATTCCATAGACTCTAATGTTGGATCGAAGACTCACCATGTTCCAAAAATCGATATGAGGAAGTTTGATGGCAAGGATCCCGCCACATGGATATTACAGATGGAGCAATTCTTCGATCTCAATAATGTGCAAAACACACAAAAGGTACGTATGGAAACTTTATATTTGGAACCAAATCAGTTTGTATGGTATCAATGGCTTTGTTCTCGTAAAAAATTTATCACTTGGGCAATTTTTACGGAAGAATTGATAGCACATTATGAGGATACAAAAAGCAACACTTTTTTTAGCCAATTGATAAGTCTCAAACAAAAGGGTTCAATAATGGAGCACATTGAGGAGTTCCAAAAATTGAACATAAGGGTAAAAGATATTCCAGAGGAGCATAGGATTGATGTGTTCATAGGGTCTCTAAAGGATAATATCCAACATGATGTGCGCCTTTGGGAACCTGATTCATTAGAGAAGGCTTTTAGGTTAGCAAGAAAAATTGAAAGCAAAATTATGGCAAGTAGGAAGCATACCATTCACAAATATAAAGACAGAAGTGTTGCCCATAGTCTTCCACAACCTACAAGGTTGACACCACAACAATTGGAAGAAAAAAGAGCAAAAGGGCTTTGTTACAATTGTGATAGCAAATACACAAAAGGTCATAAGTGTGCTGAGAAGAAATTATTCTACATAGATTGTGAAGAGGAAGAAGAAAAGGAGCAAGAAAGGTCAAAAGAAGAGGATATATTCCAGGAACGAAGCCTAGATGAAGAACAAATAAATCCGACCATATCTTGTAATGCATTGGCAGGAATTACCACTCCTCAAACCATCAAGATAGAAGGACAAATCAAGAAGAAAAAGGTAATAGTGTTGATTGATTCATGAAGCACCCATAATTTTATTAATTGTAGGGTAGCAAAAGAATTGAATTGCTTCCTATATCCAGCACCAGAGTGTCAAGTGATGATTGCAAATGGAGGAACAATAAATTTCTCTGGAAAGTGCCATAATATCAAGCTATCCATGGGATAATATGTATTGACTAGCCCAATGCTTTCCATTCCAATGGGAGGTGCGGATGTTGTACTAGGAGTCCAATGGCTACAATCCTTGGGTACAATAGCTTTTAATTTTCAAGAACTTTTCATCAAATTTTTTGCGGAAGGAAAGGAAGTTGAATTAAGGGGTATTGTAGGGAAACCAGGAAAGATAATCAGCTCTCATGGTATGACAAAGCTTCTAAAAAAGGAGCAAAGAGGTGTAATTGCACAATTATGCTCGCTAGATGTTTCCACATTGGAATCATCTATTTCTCCAGATCTCCAAAAAGTCTTGGACAATCATTCCAAGGTATTTGAGACTCCCAAGGGCCTCCCACCTATGCGTGATCATGATCATGCTATTCATCTGATTCCAGGAAGTGTTGCTCCAAACATCAGGCCGTACAGATATCCCTATGTCCAAAAAAGTGAAATTGAACGTATGGTTGCAGAAATGCTAGAGGCTGGTATAATTCAACCGAGTCAAAGTTCTTTCTCAGCTCCAGTAGTATTGGTGCACAAGAAGGATGGATCATGGCGCATGTGTCCAGATTATAGGGAGCTCAACAAGCTCACTATTAAAGATAAGTTCCCCATTCCTGTTATTGATGAATTACTAGATGAATTGCATGGATCAATTTACTTCACCAAGTTGGATCTTCGTTCGGGATATCATCAAATCAGAATGAAGATTGAAGACATTCCAAAAACGGCATTTAGAACTCATGAGGGTCATTATGAATTTTTGGTCATGCCTTTTGGCCTTACCAATGCACCTTCAACATTTCAAGGTTTGATGAATTCAATTTTCAAACCATTCCTTAGAAAATTTGTGTTAGTATTTTTTGATGATATACTAATCTACAGCAAGTCTTGGAAGGATCATGTTGAACATGTTGACAGGGCGCTACAACTATTGGAGGAGAAACAATTATATGCAAAAAGATCCAAATGTTTCTTTGGAGTCCAGGAGGTGGAATATTTGGGTCATATTGTATCTCATGAAGGAGTTAAGGTAGACCCTAGCAAAATTAAAGCCATTAAGGAATGGAAAATCCCCACATCCATAAAGCATCTGCGAGGATTTCTTGGGTTGACAGGGTATTATCGCAAGTTTGTTAAGAATTATGGGAGAATAGCAGCACCTCTAACAACATTATTGAAGAAAGATTCATTTTCATGGACTCCGGAAGCAACAAAGGCCTTTGAACATCTTAAAGAGGCAATGTGCCAAGCACCGGTCTTAGCTACACCTGACTTCACAAAAACCTTTATTGTGGAATGTGATGCTTCAGGAAATGGAATTGGTGTTGTTCTAATGCAAGATGAAAGACCCATTGCTTTTGAAAGTCGTCCAATCAAGGGAAAGTTTTTAAGCAAAGCTATTTATGAGAAGGAAATGTTGGCAATACTCCATGCACTTAAGAAATGGCGACCCTACCTAATGGGAAGACACTTCAAGGTAAAAACGGATCATGATAGCCTTAAATACTTTTTAGAACAAAGATTATCCTCTGAAGAGCAACAAAAGTGGGTCACAAAGATGTTGGGTTCATAACACTGTTTCTTTCTAGTGTGACCTAGCTTGTTGTCCCCATTCTGTTTTATAGAGGTGCTCTTCACTGCATGGTTGCAGGTTCATCCTCACCTTTACATTTATTTTCACATTGTTTTTCATTTTCTAGAGAGGAAATTCCCTAACCATTCCTTGTTGATGTACACATGAGTGTCACTGACTTGCTTTCCATCACTACTGAACATAAAAATAAAGTATTTATTTCTTCCTTTCTCATCCTAAAGCAACAAAAGGATAAGTGAACTGCTTTAATGTGGTGATGATGTGTGGCACATCACAATATGCCCCCATATAATAATTGATAAATCATAACTATTGAAATTGTGGAGCTCCTCACGCTTCTCCTCAAATATAGTTGAAAAACTCCACTTCCCAGTGTATAGAACATAAAACAACAACATTTGTTGCATACAGTGAAGGTCATTATCATCTACCTGGTCATATTATGCTTTAAATGTCTCTAATAGGAAAATAGTACAACTACCTATATGTTCAACTTTTAAGACTTGGACATTTCTCAGTAGCAGAATGCAAGCCACTGGAACTTCTCTACTTTTATCTATAAAGTCACAGCTACTACCTAAAAATATTGGTCAAACTTATGTCATCATGGTAATCATTCGTTATAAAATACCATAGAAAAAGTCATGCGCATGAAAATATTAAATCAAGCTAAACCAGAAGTAGGCAAAATAAGAACTTGAATATTCTTTTGTTGATCTCTGAATTATAGAAAAACTGAATTAAATGATTGATTGTAAGAAACTTTGTTTCTTTTGCAGGAACCTTGCTTGCAAATATAGCTATTTGAATAGCATCATCAATAGATGTTGCCTCAGGAGTAGCATGTAGAATCTCACAAATAAGCTGTTGGCATTCACTCTATCAGCCCAAGTCAAAGCAGGTTTCCACACATCAGTTGAAATAGATAAACATGTAGATGAAAGCAATGGAATAACATGGCTACCAAACAACTTTTATTGGAAAATTTTCATTCCACAATGACAACAACTTTTGTTGGGTTGATCTTTAAGTTTACTTCAGACAAATAAGCAATTCACTAGTTGACCATGATATAGGATTTAAGCAAGTTAGCTATCACATGACATAAATAGGATTTCTCTCTTAGAAAAGCACTGAATGCATGGTACATACATGCAGAACCATCAAGGGGAAGCCCAAATTGTAGTCTCGAGTTGCACGGGAAGAATCAAAATCAGAATTCCAGCTTAAATCTCCATTAGTGTGTTCGATGAGCTAGATTTACCTTGAACTGTAGACTTTAGTTCCATCATTTCTCCAACTACAACATGATTTTCTGTAATTTTCCAGTGTTGTAATGTCAATGCATACCAAGAAATTGAAGAGAAGGGGTATCATATGAAATTTGAAAAAAAAGAATGTAAGGACGAGTGTAGATAACTAAAAATGAGAATGGCAGGTATACATAAAAGGTGAAGTTCACCTAGTATTTGAACAACCATTTCTAGCATTGATTCTAAAAGCTCCTATGCTGCCACTTGAGATAGATCCATAAGAGCCATTAAAGATGAAACTGGACCTACTGCAGGTGTTCGAGCTACGACTATTCTATCATTCTGGTATTTTTGTTTGCCTGAAATTTTGTAACCAACAAACCCTGCTCTATTGGAATGTGTCAAACCAAGAACTATTGTTTTTGAAACTTTATCTATATGAGGGAGCAATGCGTCAAGCACTGCTGATTTGGATTTTATTTCAGATGTGATAATTTCATGAATTGTAGGTCTAAGTGTCTGACTGTCACACAATCAATCTTGTAAGAAAAGAAAAGCTTACAGCCTCAACATTTGGAAACAGGTAACTATGGTAATAATTTCCTTTCCTAGATATAATTCAATGAAAAACAAAAGCCAAATCCTCAAATCACAAAGAAAAACAAAAAATGATATGTTATCATAAAAAACAAAAGCTTTTATAGATGGATCTCATTCTATTTTACAGAGGTGCTCTTCACTGCATGGTTGCAGGTTCATCCTCACCTTTACATTTATTTTCACATTGTTTGCCATTTTCTAGAGAGGAAATTCCCTAAGAATTCCTTGTTAATGTACACATGAGTGTCACTGACTTTCTTTTCATCACTACTGAACATAAAAATAAAGTCTTAGATGCTCACTTTTCTTAATTTAGGTGTTTTTCTTAGTTATGTTTTATGCACAGATTTATTTTTAAGAAAAGTGCACAGTAGAGAAGGGTTCTATATTTTGAGCAAGGGACACACTTCTAGGTAGGAGGTACTCTATTCTAGGAAGATTTTTCCATGTAGGTTAGGTGCTTTATCCGAGAATCCCAAGAGTGGCACTATTGTAGCAATAAGAAATTCGTTTATTTTGAGTTCTTCATGAGTGCATTGATAGTATATTGTTTATTCCATGCAATACCTCAATAGTATATGATCAAATTACAGTGAAGGTTTTCATAATATTTTGACTTACCCTCTTTTAGAGGGAAACTAGAGTGTGTGTCAGCGTGCACATCACAATTGTATCATCCAAATTTTACCTGGCACGAGTTTTGTGGATCTAAGATGCCAGATTACTTGTTGGAATTCAAGAGGCAACAATACTATAATGTTGGAAAGAGGTTTCGCAGTTAACCTGCCTTTCACATTATGGTTGGAGTCAGTTTGTTGGCAAGATGCTGGATACCCAAATTTCCTTTTTATGACTGATTTCAAGATTGAATCCTTCTACATATTCCTCGCTCAATTGTCATTAAGCGATGGGTTTTCTTAGAAGTGCTTCACATCTATAAACTTTACCAGAGCTATTATTGAGTCTTTGGATGTGGTTATGTTTTCAAAGCACACACATGCAAGAAGATGAGAAATAATATGCCTGACTAATTTCAAGTTATCTTCCTGCAAATAGGGTGTTCCCTTCCATAAACCTGATGACTCGCTCTGCTTCTTTCTAGTGAACAAATTTGGGACTTTCCATGAATTGTGAGCCAATTCCAAAATCATAACTATTAGTTTATTATTTAAAGTTATACCCACTAGATTAGAACCCACATAAGAAGAATCCCATTCCTGTTTCAAAAGAACCTACAATCGACTTATACCATGCTATTTAATATTTTATGTCTTTCTTAGCATTCTTGGCCTGTGACATAAAGATGAAACAGACTACCTTGCATTTTCTATACTAACACTCCTAAACAATAGTAAAGGATGCCAAAATCTGTCATTTCAAATGATCTATGTAACTCACCTTTTGGTTTTTCAATTATTGAAGTCGTTACCTATATTGATGAGATCATCTACAATCGAGGCCAGAGTGACAATATATGTTATAGTTTTATCCGTGTTCCACTAAAGGTGTTTTTTCTTCTGCAACACTACAATACATTCTAGTTGCCATTCAACAGAGAAGTGTACCCAGTAGCAGCCTTGGTCTCTGTGCAAATGGGTTGAATTCACAATAGACTTTATCTGTTATTTTGAAGGTGTTTCTCCTCCAATAGTACTTCATCTCAACAAATCCTTTCAATCTACACCTTCAACAGATGCATACAACCTTGGGGTACATGCTACAGATTCCAGTTTTGCTATGAGGGTATAGCAACGATGAAGGAAGCACATCGATTTTAGGCATCTTATGGTTGTTGTATGCAAGCATGCTTGTATAGTGTTTCCAAAATTTATATAGATCCATATTTAGTATACATTTATAGTTTGACGTAAATGCTCACTTTTCTTGATTTAGGTGTTTTTCTTAGTACTATTTTATGCACAGATCTATCTTTAAGAAAAGTGTACAATAAAGAAGGGTTCTATATTTTGAGCAAGGGACACTCTACTAGGTAAGAGGTAGTCTATTTTAGGGAGTTCCTGTCATGCATGTTAGGTGTTTTATCCTAGACAGAGTTCTAAGTCCATGCCTCCTTGACAAAGTCCTTGCCAGACAAGACATCGGTGGATAGAGTTCCAAGCCCCTGCCTCCTTCAAAAAGTCCCTGCCAGACAAGACACTGGTGGACAAAGTTCCAAGTCCCTAAATTTTTCAAAAACCCACCTGAGCCTAGCTATCTAGCCTAAAATCCTTTACATTCCAGTCATCTCTTAACTGTGATTTCATAGAGAGAGCCTTCTCTGGTTTGGTAGGGCTATCTACCATACTAAAATCTTGGTCTATGGTTACCTATGTTGATCTACTCATCAGCCCGAGACATTGTGGAGGATAAGAGAGGGCTTGACAACTAGGGAGTGCCAAGGTGTTCTAGTGAATGTAAGGTTCCCAAGTCATGGAAAAATGTAATTCTAGTTGTTAGGTCATGACTGCCAAGGTGTGTTAGGGAATGCTAACATGTGTTAGATAGTACGAAGACATGTCGAACAAGCTAAGATGTTCCAAGTGCTAAGGGATTCCAAGATGGAAAAGGGTTCTAGATCCTTACCTCCTCTTCTTTCATATGCTATCCACTTGTGACATTCCCTTTGCAATATTTGGTGCATTTGCTAGTTATAGTTCATTTATAGGTTATAAATGTCTTCAAAGTTTCACTTATAATTCAGTATTCAACTGAACATATTGATTCTCTTATACATAACTATCTTTCCCTCCACCCGATTTTCATAACTTCAATAACCATTAGGTAGGGACCTACAACTTCGATGTTGCTTTGCTTGTTTAGTAAAATATTGCCGAGACTTTAATTTATTGAAAGTTGTAGAATTTACAATTTATGAATCTTCAAGGTCTAATTTTTAAAGTATAATTGTTTAAAGGGTGCTAGCTCAATGGAAGAGCACCTACTTTACAAGAAGGAGGTTGGCGGTTCGATTCCATCATGCCCTGACATCCATATGGAATGGAAACGATCATTTTTTGTTGACGGAGGCTCTTTTGACCATCACCAATGAGCTTTGGTGACATTTTTCAACCCTCACTAAAAATATGAAATGGTGATGGTCAACGAACACCACCATATATACGCATCAATAGTGACGACCCTTAAAGGTCCATAACCATAAATCGTTGTTTTTGATATGAAATGGTGATGGTCGTTGTCCGTCATTATAGTTATTATTCGTGACAGACCTTGAATGTCACCACAACACCTACACTTCTGGCAATGCGGTTTTTGGTGACGGTCAACAAACGTCACCATATATATGCACCAATAGTGATGGCCATAAAAAATCCATCACAATAAATCATTGTTGTTCATATGAAATGGTGATGGTCACTGTCCATCATTATAATCAATATTCGTGACAGAGCTTGAATTTCACCATAACACCTATACTTTTGGCAACGCCACTTTTAGTGACGTTCAGTTTTTGCTGACCGAGGCTATGGTCCGTCACCATTGCTCATGTTTAATAGTGACAGACACTATCCATAATTATAAATCATTATTGGTGATGAACTTTGAATTTCATTACAATACCTATACTTTGGTAACACCACCTTTGGTGATGTTCAACTTTTGGTGACAGAGGCTATGGTCCGTCACCATTGCTCATATGAAATGGTGATTGTCATTGTCTGTCATTATAAATCATTATTGCTGACGGACTTTGTATGTCACTACAACACCTATACTTTTAGCGATGCCACCTTTGGTGACGTTCAGTTTTTGGTGACGAATGCTCTTTTGACCGTCACCAATGAGCTTATGGTGACATTTTTCGCCCTTCACCAATGTCCTTTTTTCTTGTAGTGCATTGCTCCTAATTATTTGATCCTACTCATTAAGATTGTTTTTTAAAACCCATTTGGTTCCAGTGATGTTTTTCTATAGGTCTTGGAATAAACTCCTAAGTGTCATTCTTTTCAGTTTGGTCAAGTTGTTAATTGATATCTCTCACTCAGAGTTTGTCCTCACTTACCTGGCCGATATTTTTAGGCTCAATCTAAGACAACAGAGCAAGATTTGAACAACTTGAACTTCCAACAAGTTTTCTCTTGGTATGAACACCATGTCTTTGCACTCAAAGAATCTGACTCTTAGGATGTTCCTTCTTCACATATCTAGAATTTTTTTTGGGCCTTGGAGTTGTGCTCTTTTCCATGTCTTCATTATCAAAATATGTTTCATCCTAATCTAAGGGTTCAATGTCTGAATTCTCTTCGCCACTTGAGTTCACATTTTCTTTGTAGGAATCGAGTTGTGAAACGATTTCTTCTAATACTACATCAATGCAATCTTCAAACATATTTATTCGTTTGTTGTAACACTTGTATCATTTTTTTCGAGAAGAGTACCCAAGTAATATACCCTCATCAGTGCGTGAATCAAATTTTCTGGGATTTTTATCATCTCTCTTGATAAAGGATTTTTTTCCAAACACCCTGAAGTGTTTAACTGGTGCAGGTCTTCACTTCTACAACTCATAGGGAGTTTGATCACTATTAGGTCTGAGTTTAGTTCTCTTTGGTAGGTACACTGCTTCTTGAGATGCTTCTCATTAGAATATGGGGGATACATCTGCTCCATCCAACATAGCTCTGGCCATTTCCTAGATTGTTTTGTTCTTTCTCTCCAGTACTCCATTTCGTTGTGGAGTTTTAGCCATTGAATAATACCTCATAATTCCATGCTCTTCATATAATTATTCAAACTCTCTTGAAATGTATTATCCTCCTTTGTCTGATATTAAGAATTTGATCTTTAAGTCTCTCTCATTTTCTACTTGAGCTTTAAATTTTTTTAAATACTTAATTTCTTCTAATTTTTCTTTTAAGAGCACGATCCACGTGGCCCTGGTAAAATCATCAATGAGAAACATAAAATACCCCTCTCCTCTAAGGTTTTTTTCTCTAATGTGGCCATAGATATCTATGTGAATTAGATCTAGTGGTCTTGAAGAAGAGAACTCTTTTGACTTGAAATGAGTCCTCTTTTGCTTACCAAATTGACATGACTTGAAGAGTTATCAAGCCTTAACATTCTTGGAAATCCTCTCACAGCTTCAATCATGCTAACTCTTATCAAACTGTCAAAATTCATACGGCCAAGGCTCCTGTGCCTCCACTGTGCTTCATTCATCTTGCTTAAATATTAATTTACTTTGGAGTATTCAAACGCATAATACATTATTGTGAGTTTTGATTGATTTTCCCACCAACTTTCGATCATTCACATTGTAGATCTCAAATTCCTTGGATCAAAAGGTCACATCATAGACATTATCACACATCTATCTTTCACTAAGAAAGTTGTGCTTGATACCTTCCACATACAACACATTTTCTGCTTTTGTCTTTTGATTAAGACTGACTATGCCTTTACCCTTGGTCCTTACTAGAGCATTGTTACTGAAAGTGACATTTTTCCCTTTGTCCTTTTTGTTTAGAAACATAAACTTACTTGTATCCCCATTCATATTCTTGGAGAAACCATTATCCACATACAATCTATTTTGTTGATTTTGTGCTCATAGAGCAAGTCCATATTCCATGTTCTTTCCATATTTTCATTTCCAATTCTCCTTATCCTTTCGAACAACTGACTTCCAAGTATTCTAAGACTTGGATGGGTATTTTATCCTACTTATTCACTCACTTTCCTTGTGCCAAAAATTATTACATTTAAAACATTTAACATAATTACTTAGGGGCGATAAAGCATTTCGATTTTTGAGTGTAGAGTTTTGAGATCTAAAATTTTGATGCTTATTGCATTTGAAATTTTCATCTCTTTCAACATTGACCATTTTAAAATCAACAACCTTATGCCCAAATATGTGGCATTTATAATAATCATCGTAAAATAAACAAGAGTACCTAAAGTTGGAAGGTTCATGAGTTTGTGCATGAAGGTACCTCTGTTTTCTAGCTGATTGACTCATCCTCTGCTAGTGTGGTTCCTTGGGGTAGATGAAGTTGTTATTTTAGTGATGGGATCATCTTTGGCTTGCTCCCTTTTTTTCTTCATTGATTCTTTCTTAATAAAGTTTCACATTTCTTTGACCTAAAATTCATCTTCCCCATAGAAGATTCCTATTGCCTAAAGCATCCTAGGCCTATTTTGTTTCCTAAAGATCTTTTACTGCTTATCATATGATCTAGATTTCTTATTCCTTCTATAAAATTTTCATTTATCCCTTTTTCGATCTTCCTTTGTCAAGATCTGTTCTCTTATAGACAACCTCTACCTCGAGATTTTGAAAATTATCTTCCTGTCCATGGATCAAATCTTGAAGAACCTCTTCATTTTGTTCATCTTCTTCTAGTTTGACTTTCAAGGATGGAATTTAATCTTTTCATGTTTTTGAGATTGTTTCCTTCTTTACCTTGAACATATACAACTTTAATTTCTTGTTCTCTTCTTCTAGTTTCTCACATTTTCCTTGTTTTCCTTCTAGTAGAAGGGATAAACTATCTTTTCTTTTAATGGCTTCTTAAAATTTTTATTTTTGATAAGAAAACTCATTCTCAGAGTTGTACATACCTTCTTCAGCACGTCATAGTTGTTTTTTTAGTTGCTTATTATTTTTCCTTGCTTTCTTTAACTCATTAAGAGCACTGATGATTTCCCCTTCAAGGTTCACCATGCCTTCTTAATCTTCCTCTTTAGAGTCAATAAAATTTTGTTTCTTGGAGTTTGTTCCAAATTTCATGAGAAAATACTTATATGAAGCATCCTCCGAAGAGTTTTCACAGGCTGACTTTGGTGTTGAGCAATATTATTTGGAGTAGAGCCTCTTTTTCTTATAGAAATTCTTCTTCTAATGTTTCTAAGATTTGTTCCTGAAATTCAAATCATCTTCCTTTTCAGCCCTTTCTTTGTAAGGGAACTTGGACCAAAAATTTCCAACTCTTCCATAGTTAAAACATTTAAAGGGAAACTTCCCTTTATATTTTCATGAGCCATGCTTCAGTTTCTTGGAAAATTTAGCCAACTCTAGATCAGATTTACAGTTGGAGAGGTCTTGATGATATTTTTTCTCCTTGACCTTCTTGGAAACTTTGAATACTTCATTCTTGGGTTTAGACTTATCTCTTCCTACTCTCAGCTCATAGGTTGTGAGAGTACCAAGCAATTGGTCCATCTTGAGATCCTTGAAATTAGCCATTTCTGTAATAGCTGAGACTTTGGCATTAAATCTCATGGGTAGGGATATTAAGACTTTTTGAACAATAATATCCTCCTTGAATTCTTCACCAAGTCCCTTAATCATATTGGTTACTTCATCAAATCCGAGGAAGTATTTTTCTACACTTCCTTCTTCACTCATTTTTTAACTTTCAAACCCAATTCTGAAAGTTTGAATTTTGACCTGCTTGACTTTTTCATCTCCTTCATGACTCTGATTGAGCTTCAACCACACTTCCTTGGCAGACTTACAGTGCATAACCTTTACAAATTCATATTGACTAAGGCCAAAGAGAATGGAATTCTTGGCTTTATCATTATTTCCATAAAAAAATTTACCATATACATCAGTGGGAGGGGCATCAAGGACATCATAATCTACTAGTACGGAGCTCCAAACATCTACCTCTAGAGACATACGAGAGTCTTCCATCCTAACTTTCCAGAAGGCATATATTTTCCCATCAAATACTGGTATCTTTCTTGAGTAATAATCTTGACTATCTTGCCTAGAAATAATTCCTTATGGATCCACCTTCGAGTGGTTAGACTGTTCCTGAAGGAGCTTGGCTCCTATATCAATTGTTGAAAAACAAATCACTAAGAGGGGAGGAGTGAATTAGTAATAGTGAGGCTTACTTATTTCTTCTACTGTTTGTTACTTATGAGAGAATTAATACATAATTTAAATGAGAAGAAAGATGAAACATTCATATGTAGGTACAATCTATCACATGAGAATAATACACATATTGACACCAGTATTTTCACATTGAAACCCAAAAGAAAAAACCACCAAATGGTTTGTTGTTATGATGTAAATTAAGCACCTACTTAATTACATCAGTTTGTTTGTGAGCACCCACTCACGGGACGCACTGACTCCCTTAGGGTAGTAAAAATCTACGTTCCAAGAGGCACCAACCTCTTATGAATTCATCCCACCCCCTTCTCTTGCCACTGTTTCTACTTTTCATACAATTTTCAAACTAAAAACAAAGGAAAATACATATACATAGAAATACCAATCTGGTTTCGCTACAGAAATTTATGCTCTTGATTCTCTACTTCTCAACAGGCTCTTTCGGCCTCAGACAACAGAATACTATCCTTTGTGCATAACCACATATACTCTGGTCTCTTTATTCTCTCACATAGGCTCTTTGAATCACTTTACTTCAATTCAAAACTTTGCCCAATTACTCATCTCACTCGTAGCTCCGCACTCTTTAACACATACGCAACAATACTCTCTTCCCCCACTTTTCTCAATGGAAAGCACTCAGTTTTCTCATCTATTGCACACTGCTCAATGATTCCTTTACCTCCAATTTCCACACTTCCTGAGTATACCTTTGTATGGCTCCCGCCATGTTGTTGTGTCTAATGTTGCAATTATGCTATTGCATTAAACACAAGGATGAATGTATGAGCATTTTACCAACTTTCTGGGTGATTCTCCATGTCGATAATTCAATCTCAATCCAACTATACACTTCATCTAGGGCTCCCATTCTTATTCATGGCTCTCTAAACTTGAATGTACCTTAGGATGCCTTATTTTTTCTTCGTTTAATCCACTATAGCGTGTCTCAACTCATGGCTAGCCTAACGCTTCATCATGTTTAACAGTGGTCCCCTCTATCATAGTCTCTTGCCTTGAATAGTAGCCATTGACCCCATCAACCCTTGATAGTCACTATTACCTCCTCCTACAAACCTCACTATGCACACCTTTACTCTGCAGTTAACCCATTCATCCTTTAACACCTCTGTGTTGCATTATTGGAGCTCCACTCATCATAGCTTTTATTAAAATAATGTTAATATGATATTACAATATTATAATGCCTTTAACTCCTTCTTTCATAGCCCCTTTTTCTATTTCCCTTCCATAATACCATTGCCTATGACTAGTTGCTTCCACTGTGCTAGAATTTCGAGGCTTCAACATTTTGTAACTTTTATTAAAAGAGATGTTACGAAATCACGGGGTTCGAAATGGCCTTTAGCCTATTCTGCTTATCCCCTTATCACATTTTCACCATAGGAAGAAGAGATGTGACCAACAACATAGATTTTAGGTGTTAATACATTTAGGACTTGTTGGGGGCCTATCTCCTTGTATTCTAGCACTACTCCCTTAGTTTTCTGGCGACTACGACTAAGCGCTACCACATCAAAGCCCCCTGTATCAAGACATCCTCTTAATTCAATTTTGGTGAAGTTTCAAAATTATGATCTCCCAACTACTCATAGCACTTGGGTGTGAGACTTGCTTTGCACCCTTGGTTCTATGGACATTCATGACCAAGTGCCAATCCACATTGGATCCCCTTTAATCAAATCTAAACATTTCTTTAAAACAATTAGATAGGAGTTGCGAAAACTCCAATCTATGATATGCCAACCTCCAAAATTAGGTCATCATCATCATCTTCTCCACGTGTCATATTCTTAGTGGTGACACTTTTGATAAATATTTTTCCCATTAGGATACCCAATCTTGAATCTGGCTATCACGTGGCCTACGAACTACCACGTCATGCTGATGGCTTCTGCCTCATCATCTGCTCAGGGGCCATTCAGATGTTTCCATTTGTCCTATAGAGGAGAGAGAAATGTTCCTCTTGGTCGTTGGTTTTTCAATGAGTTCCTTTGTAATTCTAATTTCCCGTATTCACCGACACTTTCAAATAAATTCAATTAATAAGGACTTATGAGGTTTTGACCTCCAATATTCCAAGGTTTTGAGGTTTCGATGGTTGTAACCTTCTGGAAATTGCCTCCCGATATTCTCCTTATCTGACTAAATGCTCTGACCTTTGATATTGTTATTTTCTCTGATATTTTGGGTTTTGAAACCTCTAGGCTCCCAACGTTCTGATATCAGGTCCCGATGTGCTCCTACTCATGTATCAAATCAGAACATTTCTTAAAAGGAATTATAAAGGAGTTACGAAATTCTGATATGTCGATCATCTGATCCTTCTAATATCACATTCTGATACGCTTCCTTCCTCTGATATTTGAAGTTTCTAGGTTCCAAATTCCCTCTAAAGTACCAGACCTGCTTCTGATATTCAACCTTCTGAAACTAGGCTCCTGAGATTTGAATTGCTTCAAAGGACCTCAATACCATAACTTTGGTAGTCCATAACTTTTGATCAAGGATATCATTTTGAGGATTCCACACACCATTTGAAAGTTATTTCAGAGCAATTTATAATGGAGAGGGTCTGATGTAGGCTTTAGTCCCATATACTATCTGAGAAATGGCTGCAAATCTCGCTACCTCAATTCTTGTTAGGTTGAAATCAACGCCAACATACCAAATGTCATAATCTAACAATATCAATTGGTCAACAGAAGGCATGAAGCCTCAAATTTTAGCCTTCAAGAGTGCACCCCTCACCCTTCTTGAGGCCTATTAGGTGAATCATCACACCCTGAAGGCATGAAGCTTCAACCTTCAGCCTTCGAGACTATGCCCTGTGCCCTCTTTCTCTCCCTTGGCCGCATAACACACTTGGGAATCCCAAAGCCTTCCCCTTCATCCTTTAGACTTGCGACAAGCCCTTTTCCTTGATTTCTTTCTTCCTCAGGGTGCATGAGCACATGCCAAAGCCCCAAAGCTCATCCTACTCCATCCTTCAGCCTTTATAAGTACAACCATGCATCGTGAAGCATCGTTGACCATTTTGATTGCATCGAAAGGACATAAACAATAAAATATGCATAAAATATGGTAGAGTGGGATATTTTCAGGCTCGTAGTTTATGATTATGAGTTATTACAGAAACATGTATTCTAGGATCCTTATGGAAAGCACACACAAGGAAGTTCAAGTATAGGGGATAAATGAAGGAAGCATAAGAAGAACTAAAAACACACCTAAAACTTTATGATCAAAGCACCATGAAGACTCAAAAGTTTGAAGACCCTTTGGAGGGTGGAAACACTATGAGCAGATGATGATAAAAAAATACATAGTGGCAGCCATGTCACCAATGAAATAGATCCATGTCATCTGTCATTGCGATGTCCCAGTCATCCAAGATAGTGACGTGTCTAGTTTCTTCATATGATGATATGGAAGACAAAGATGTATTATTATAATCATTGTAAAAGACAAGCAAGTAAAAGTCCAAGAGTCACTTGTGAAATCAAGATTCATGGAAGTCCAAAGGACATGTAATGCTAAAACTCATGTGTAAATTCAAAAGTCATTTGGAAATTCAAAGGTTGCAGAATTCCAAAGGTCACTAGAAGTTAGAAAGTCAAGATTCATGAGGATATGAAAGGTCACTCCTCAAGTTAGAAATAGATATTCATTTCTCATGGAAGGAAATTTTAACCTTGACTTCTCCCATAAGGCTTAAGAGAGAAAAGTTAGTACTTTTGGGGATCAAGTAGTGGCTCCAATGATCCATTATTAGTGCAAGCGATGTTCATTTTATTCATGCATATTGGGAATTTTCCATAATAATTGAAGCCTGTCAGCCAACACTTTTTCGTACATGGATTATGAATGTTTCTAATATTATTCTATGAATGTTTGTGATTCATGTTTGTTTTTACCAGTACTAAGATAGTTGAACTATTTCAATTTTTTAGTGCTTATCTAATTGAGAACATTTTTTGATGCTTGTAATGACCATCAGTATTTGTTGACTATTATGACGGATGTTAGATGAGACATCCATGTTCTTGTGTGTCTTTATTATGGCTGTATCATTACTTCTCTCTTAAGGACTCACTTTCTCTCCTCTCTGTGGTAGAATAAGTTTGTTGCACATGTAACTAAACATTCACCATGAAAACTAGCTTGCTTTTGGAAGGCACACATGTGATTCTGTCTCTTCTACTGAGAATTAAAACCAAGACAAATCTATAAGTAAATGGCAGTCAGGTTATATTCCTGATGGGGTTCCTATCCCATGAAGTGTGAGGTATAATTGGGACTGCCTATCGGGAACTACCCCTTGAATATTAACAGATCCACCACTATCAACAAGAATAAAAATTAAGAGAAATAGAGAACTAAAATGGATGTGAGACAGCTAGAGTGAGTGCACAATCTAAAAAGAACACAAATTGAAATAAGCTTAACTTGATGGAAAGTTAGTTGGAAGAAAAAATGTTATAGATTATGTGTATGTGTGTTCCTGCATAGAAGCAAAGAGCTTGTCAATTCATGTATGAGTTGAAAAAACTAAATTAGTTGTGTGTGGGTAGTAGTAACAAATTGAAATTAAATTAAACAACATTGTTGGAGGTCTTAGCTTGAAAACCTATGAAAGAGTAAATCTAATTGGCACTAGCAGGTTGATTTCTATACAGATCTAAGGTTAGTGTCTCTAAGAAATTTGGTGCTTTCTAATCTAAGGGGGTTGAGGCCTTCTGTGAGTGGGTGCTCAGAAAAATAATTGATTTAAGAAAAATGGGCACTTTAAATTTACATCATAATAAAAAACAGGGTTTGGTGGTTCTTCTCCTAGAAGGGTTTCCACATTGACAAAATTGTGTACATTTGTGAATGCATTTTTCTTGTGTGATTGTATGGTATATGTTTAAAAAAAAATAAGTATAGATATTGCGTCAACCTCCCCACTGCTAGTTCAATAATTGTCAATTACCAACAATTGGTATCAGAGTGGGTTCCTTCAAGAAAAAATTAATTGTTGGAAGATAGATTTCCAACGAATCATAGAAAACCAAGATATCTACACAAGAAGAATACCCATATTTCATGGAGTTAATTATGTATATTAGAGAACCAGAATTCAAGCATACATCATGTCTCCTAGATTGGATATATGAGGTACAATAGAATGTCGATACATAGTTCCAACAAATACGCCTACGGATCTTTGATAAAATAAGTGTGTACAACAATAATGTAAAGGAAGAGAATGTAATTGTAGTTGGCCTTAACCAATCTAAGTTTTTAAAGGTTATGCACTGTGAATAAACAAAAAAATCCTAGGACAAACTCAAAAATTGCTATGAAGTAGATGAAAAGGTAAAACAAACCAAACTTCTAACCTATAGAATGAAATTTAAATGTACTAGAATTAATGAGGAAGAAAGTGTTGTTGAATACCTCCTTAGAGTTGATAAAGTATCTTCTATGATTAGAGAAAATTGTGAACATGTTGGCTTAAGGGGTCCTGACATAGGTTCAGAGTTACTGGTCCTTTCTACAACAACCCATGTAGTGTAGGCTACAGTCTCACTTGAGGCAGTATTGGGGGATGCAAGAACAAAGTTTCTGCACCCAAAGACTTGTGTCATGTCTTTTATCGTGTCAGATATGCTTCTACACAGATCGATAGACTCATAAGGATTTTTATTGTAACTAAGTAAAATTTTCTTCCAGAACTTTACGAAGGTCCATGATCAGTCCTTGTGGACCTTAAATTATTGATTTACCTACTATTACACATCAAAAAGCAACCCTAGATTGGTTTTTTCATAGATCTACTTAATTCATCAAAAAACATAAGAGAAATAGCTTCTAACTTTGCATAAGAGGATAACCATTCATTTCATATATTATTAAGACAAATTCAATGAATTCGTGTAGCATTCGCTTAATATTTCAGAAAACATATCATTAATCGATAACATATAACATAAATAGATTCAATGGAAATACTCAGTAATTCTTCAAAAAAAATCTTTATTGATATTCAGTTCAACGATTACAAACTCTTCTTACCCTGCACACATAGCTGTAGGTGTCCATGCACTCAGCTTCGAAGTTGATCGAGGCCTCCTACGCACTCAGCTGCAGGAGCCTTCCCTTCTTCACCTAAGCGTAGGAATTAGATCCTTCCTGCCTTAGCACTTTCTCAAAAACCCTTCAACATATCCAAATATCTATCCCAAGCTATCTATAAGACTCGCTAAGACTCAACTATTTATAGCTTTTTTAATACAATACCACGGCACCTGATTCATGGGTGAGTCTTCAAAAGTGACCAAAAACAAGGGCTAAGGGCCTTTTGACTCCTATCTATCTGCGTGCTCCACGTCCACATATCGTAGAGACATTACATTGTTTTTACAAAAATTTTTACAAAATTAAGTTAAATTAACCCCAAAACTAATACTAGGGACCCCATGCCAACATACCCCCAATACAAAGATCATGACTCACCCTCAAGTCACTCAGCTGGCATCGTGATCTTGCTACCAAGATCTCCTAGCTCAACCTGTATTAATGCAACTTCTAAAGTGCCTTAGGACGCTCCCTACTGTACTTATTTAACCAATTCTTCAGTTGTTGGCTCCTCCACTACAAGGTTCATGGTCCTCTGTGTCTCCTAAAATCCTTTGAGCTTCCCTTGGAGTGATAGACTAAGCTGACATGCTTCGTCTAGCCACAGCTGCAATCTAGCCTTCACCAAGGCCCCTTTCCTTTGCAAGTCCTCCACATGTGTAAGCAACTACTTGCCCTCGTGTAGTTTTCCGAGGCATTGCACTGGCACCAAAATGTGTGTAGTTTCTTGGACCTCATCATATTGTTGCTACGTTTCTCAAACATCCATGTTTAGCTGTTGCAAGGTCAGCTCCTCCTGCAATTTTTTCCATCTCCATTGATGCATCAAACATCGACCAACATTCATTAACTGCAGTGTCCATTGTAGTCATGCCCTCCTTTATTGCTGCTCCCGAACCTCTGGCAGAGTCGTCGGTTGTAACTTCAATTGCAGCTCTACTATTTTCATCTGAAAGTCGAAAGGCACCCTACCAAGTTCTTCCTTTGAATCACGTACTGCGGCAGCCAATTTCCTAACTATGGGTAAGGCCTATATATCTTTTGGTATATTCAGCTCAGGAACTGACTTGCAGGCCTGCTCAATCATTGTTACCAAGTGCTAGTGTCATGTCCGCAATTCCTCCTATTCCTTGAGCGACTGAGTTTTCTCCACGAAAAGCTGCTTATTGTTAACCTTAAACTCCCTAACAATGGTGAGTGCACGTTGTTATCTGATCATCAACTCATCTAAGACCCCCTGATGCAGTGCATTAAGGATCTGGAGTGGCAACGCGAAATGGTTCAGTCCCATATCCTTCATTGTGCTAATCATAGCGTGATCTTCGTCCGATTCAATGTGGCCTGGCCCCTGTGGCAAAGAAATGATGCTAAATTCCAGAGTCTATTCAATTTCTGTTACTATGCCGCTCCCCTGTGTTAGGATCACTTGCACTCCACCTGCCTATCCGACACCCACCTAAATCATGTTTGCCTAGACCTATAGCTCACGCAGATCCTTTTGAATGGTCCCTAGTGTCTAAATGTATTGCTGCTCAAATTTTCGCAACACCTCCATGGTGGTGTCCCGTATTTTGTCCCCGATATCATCGAGATCACCTGCTTTCAGTACCATGGGATCAATATATGTCTGCTTATCAAACTTGTGCTTCTCTTGTTGTCCACCCATTTGTTCCTGTCCATGCCTCTTCTGGATGAAGGAGTGCTTTACTCCTCACCGCCGCCTCCTCCCTGTGCTAATAGTTCTTATTCGTCAGTGCGGTGGGAAGAAGACTTCCCACTCTCCTCAAAATCTTTATGTTCTTTCTCTGCCCTCTCTTTGGCAGTGTTCTCTTTCTCCATATGTGCCTTCTCTGTAGCTACCTTAGCAACCTCCTTCTTCTTTTGTTCAGTCAAGGTACACGCAACTTTTTGAGCATCTTCCTTTCGCTTCTGCACAGAAGAGATCTTCGTGCCTTTGTTGGTTCCCACATCCAACGTCGTAGGTTCACACCACTTTTGTGGCCAATATCCAACAACTTCCTATACATTTGTCTCAGTCACTAAATAAGGTAATAGATGCCAAGATTCCTATGGGTCCTCCCATGTGCGGATTGAGACGTCGTGAAGGTCAAGTTTCAACCAAGGTTGGGTACAACCTTGGCCTTTGATTAACCACCATCCGAAGGTCCATCTCCATAAGGACCATAAATTATTCATTTCCTTAATTCGTGTCGCATCCTTTGTAGACTAGAGCGAGGTGAACCTCGCAGCATGGGGAAAGTCTTACTTGCGCGGAGGAAATTGGCTATCCACCCAAAACCTGCACACTACCAATACAATAGACAACAGAAGCCAAGCATAATGAAAAGGCTTGCTTTAATCTTGGGCTTCACAAAAGTTCATGAGGAACTCCTCGTAGAGATACTTAAACCAATTATATGACACGCCCTTCACTCACTATGTGGGAAGTGACACTATTGGCGTCAAAACTTGATCCATGCGACACCTCCTCATGATATGGCCCACGAGGTATGAGCAATGAACTAAACTTCATGGTCTTGAATGGAGAGGGTAGAGTATTCACACGACTTTTTCACAAGACCATACTCTTTCTTCATCTTATCAGTGAGCATGTTTTCTCTTGTTTTACCTCCAAACTCCTTGGCAGGGTCTGCTCCTTTATGGGGCAACTTCGTTATCCTATGGATCAACATATCAGTTATTCGAATAGGTTTCCCTAGCAACAGAATCCCATCATGCACTAGCCAAAGGGGCTGGTGCACACAAACTGTATTGATAGGTGAGGGGTGATAATGCGGTACTAAAAGCGTGTTCAACAACCCCAACTTCTAAACATCGTGGAACCACTTCATGGGTTCTAACTGTGTAACCCCTATCTCAGTATAATATATCTTCATCATGTACTTGTGGGTCGCTAGATCTGGAAATTTATCATGATCTATGAGGTCCTAGTCCTCCAATTTCAATACCAGGATGCCTGCAAGCTTAGGTCCTCCAAATGTGACATGCTCAGGTAGCAGGGGAGTGGATACCCCAAATTTTCCATAATTGGGATCCTTGGTTACTTTGGTCATTCCCGTCTATGGAGGGATGTACTCTAGGAGCCTAGAAATAAGCTCAATTCCCTCGGCATCGACTTCTTCGACACCTTAGTACTCCTCTTCTTCTAAATCCACCACTCTTTCTGGTTGTTTGTCTTTCGACTCCTTTGACTGCACCTCTATATTTTTCCTTGGTGACATTCTTATAGGCACATGTTTCTTCTATTTATCCTTCACGGCAAAGTGTTTTTCCCTTGTGGTCGATTGTTTTTCTTTTGCGGTAGTTTTCTTTGGCCTAGGTGACCTTGGCACCATAGGCACAACCCACATGGCTTCCATACTAGTTACTTCAGGGCCTGGCTTGTCACGCCAACCACTTATGAACATAGGGCTTTGGTGGGGTTAGCATGAGTCATCTTCTTAATGAAACACTCTCGGGCTACTGCAAAATAGTTCACAAACAAGGGGCGCGTCACAAATTCTTCCCAGAACTCGTAATTCATATGCTTTAGACTAGAAAATGTGCCAGCACCTCTCAGAATGCAAAGTGTTTTATGTTGGACCATCACACAAAATTTATAAGGGGATTTGAATTCAAATCCGACCATTCCCACCAAATTCCTGTAACAAATGTTGCTTTGGCAACAGATCTACAAATATTTTTTCCATAAATAGCACCTACTCGCTCCTCTTAACCACTTACTAGCCATCAAATCATGAACAGTAACTTCAATGGTTATCTTTGGACCCACCTGCGTGGCATTATTCTCAATGGCGTAGCTCCTACAACACAAATTTACCCATCGCATCACTATTATCCATTGCACAACCTTTATATTGAGTTTTTTCTTCAGTCGAGCAGTGTAGTTTAGAGTTCTCCAATCCCTTGCACCTGCCAGGATTATTGAGATTGTCCTACTGCAATATAGTCATCGTGTAGGGGAAGGATCCCCTGTATATAGCTTCAACCAGCTTCCGTTTACCTTTCCAGGGAAAGGTTCCCCATTCAGCTTCACGAGCCAAACCACGCCACCATCGATGATCTCCTTGATAATGTACAGCCACAACCAGTGAATTTGAAACTTTCCTAGAAACTTCGTTAACTTGCCATCATATAACAACACTAAATCATCTATTTTGAACATGTGCAGCTTAATGTGCCTATCATGCCACGTTTTTTCTCGTTCCTTTTGCACTTGCTGGTGAAATCCTGTTAGGAAAAGGTCTTCATCTAACTCCATGATCTATGCCAGCCATTCCTCCAAGGCCTCGCAATCCACCATATCCGTCAAAGTTTTTATGTGTATACTAGGCATAATGTACTCCATATGTGTCACTCCTTCAACCCCATAAACTAATATGAATGGCGTTTGCCCTGTCAACTTCTTACAAGTTGTCCAATAGGCCCATAATACTGTAGGTACGTGCACATTCCAATAATTCCACTACGTGTTATAGATCTTTGTCAATGCATTCTCCAAAATTTTGTTAAAAGCTTTGACTGTCCAATTTTACTGTGGGTGATATGGTGTAATTTTTTGATGGTAGACCTCGAATTCATCTATCAATGTGCTAATCATTTCATTCAGAAAGTTCATTCTCCTATCACTCATTAATACTTTCGGGCATCCGAACCATGTTAAGACATGTTCAAACAAGAATTTTGTTGTCATAGTCCATGTACAATCCTTTACTAGTTGTGCTTCCACCCATCTGGTTAAATATTTTTGGTAGTGATGATGTAGCACGCATCTGTTTTCTTTCTAGGTGGCTGAATTACCCCAATAAAATGATTGTCCACTTCTCAAATGCCTGTAAAGATACCTGAGGATGTAGAGGTAGTTCATCCATTCACGATGGTCTGCCAGTCCTTTGACATGCATCGCACAACTTACAATATGCTTTGCAATCCTTGTACAATGTTGGCCACCATAATCTTGTGCACAAAATCTTTTGCGTGGTTGCTTTCCCTGCATAATGGCCTCCCACAGCTCCCCCATGAGTTTCAACGAGAATACTATCACACTCAAAATCTGGCACATATCTCTGCAATATTTCATTGGCCCCCATTTTCTACAAATATCCCACAATGACGGAAAAATTGGCAGCGCAAACTACTAGTTCTTTCTTCTGCTGATTTGTATATCCTTCTAGTTCCATCCCTATAGTTAAGAAGTGAATAATGTTAGAAAATGATCAACTACTATAGCACCATAAAGAGTTGCATGTCCGGAAACCCTTCTTCCAAATTATTGGGTTCTTCGCCTATTTCAATTCTCGACAGATGGTTAGGTCCAACATTCAATCTACCCGGCTTTATAATCACTTCAAAATCGTACTCCTGAAAAAATAACAACCACCTGCAAATATTCCCCCCAACACAATCTTGTTGACTAGGTACTTTAAGGAAGAATGATCTGTATACATCTTAAAATTTCCCCCTAGTAGATAATGCCTGAATTTTTGCAATGCATAGACCATGGCCAACACCTCACACTCTGTTGTTGAACAATTTTTTTCACCCTTTAATAACTTCCTACTTGCAAAGGTGATAGGATGGTCCAGTTCTCCTTTGTTTTCCTATGTTAGTACTGCACCCAGCTTAATGCAAGATGCATCCACATGTACGTGAAACTCCTTTTTCCAATCAGGAAATACCAAGATTGGCGCAATCACCACATTTTCCTTTAACACATCCAAGCTGCACTGACATTTCTCATCACAACAGAATGTTGCATCCTTCTTTAGCAGTTTCTCCATGGGTGCATTAATTCGAGCATAAGCTTTAATGAATTTTCTATAGTATCTCGTGTGTCCCACCATCACGCACAACTGCATGATGTTCCTAGGGGCCTCCAAGTTCACAATCACTACGATATTTGCAATATCCACCATCAATCCTTGCCTATGCATGACATGAACCAGAAAGATCCCAAAAGGAACACAGAAGATACATTTTTAAAATTCAACACTATCTGGTATCTTCGACATGTATCCAACATAAGGCACAAACTTTCTACATGGCATGTTACTAATCAAAACACAGCCTAGTCATCAAATTATACTTACAGAAACTTATGCATGAATTCTTTGAATGTTTATATGACTACATGGGAAGATATTGCAGGATCATTCTTCAATCCAAATGGCATAACAATGTACTCGAAGCAACTGCACTCTGTTGCAAAGGTGGTTTTGCTTCTATCCTCTGGCGCAATCTTAATTTTATGATCGATGGAAAATCCGTCAGTAAATGAATAGGCCTCCTGCCCTCTGACATTGTCAAACACTTCGTCTATAAATGATGTTTGGAAGGGATCATGAACACACACATCATTCAACTTTTGCAGATCTACGCAGATCCTTATTTCACCCTTTTGTTTCTTCTCTTGGACTACCATCAGGCTCACCTAATCAGATTCCTCAACAGTTTCTATAATCCTAGCATCCAAACATTTTATCCAGCTCTTGGTGAAACTTCCCCTTATACTTAAGATTAAGGTGATAAGGCATCTCCGTGACAAGCTTCGCGTCGGGCTTCAATGTGATCCTCACAACGCCCAAATCATCAAATATGCCCTTCAAATTTGAAAACTTAGTGGGGAAGAGATCCTGGTATTCGTGAAGTAATTCAACAACTTTGTCTACTGTAGCATCATCCCAATAGTCTCCAATGCTTACTTGTCTTGCTTTCAAAGGTGCAGAGATGTCTATGTTCTCTACTGGAAGTCCTTCTACTTGTAGATGCCCTTCTGTGTCCAAAATGTTGATATTCCTTGGGTCTTCTTCCTCCTCTTTAGTGGTCACATTATAACATTCCAATGCATGGCGAAGCAAGGTGCTCCAATATGGTTGGGTCCATTCCATCAGTTCCTTCGGTGTCGTGAAGATAACCGCTTTAATTTATTGAAGAGATTCATCGATGCTTGCAAACTTGTCCTCGAAGCTAAAAGTCAATAAGAAACCTTCCTTCAATACATCCCATTCTATAGTTTCATGGCGGAGCTCTATTTCGAGGTACAAGTTCATGGGGATTGTATCCAAGGTATGAAAAAATATATGTACTCATTCTGGCTACAGTTTCGTCCCCCATTCCTTAGTCCACTTCGCTAGGTGATCACACGAATCATCCTTCCCATTATAATTCTCAAACCTTATTTTATTTCCATGCCCAAATGGTAACTTCATTATTCGCCTATAATCTCGCCATCCAATAAAAATTACTTTATGTGTACCCCACCATCGTGTGGGCGTAGCACACGGCACAACTCCAGTGCTTGAAAATGGTGGTCTTCAGGGATTTCACACTCAAATTCATCTAAAAACATATCCATATCAGTCAAACCATCATAATAAGGTAGCTTTCTTACCTCTGATGAAACATAACGTAGTGACTTCGTCATCATATTGCACCATAGTGTAGACACTTCATGTAAGCGATTTTTCCAATGCTCTAATTCTTCATCTGAGTCATAAGTGTAGGCACTCTGTCGGTCCCATGTGATCCATCCATCCATGGTTGGATTGATCCAATCCTAATCTCGCGTTGTTGTTTTGTAGATTTGATCCAGCTCATCGTCATTTTCTACATATTCGCGGAATGGTTTGGTATAGCACACCCCTTCTGCAGGATCCAATGGCACTATAAACCTTAGCAACTTCCTCTCTAATGACATTGTCCTTTTCTTCAAATTAATTACCCTATTCATATCGATAGCCCAATCGATTCCTAGGAGCACGGGGTAGGTGTTATAGACATATTTGGGCACTGCAGCCCCAAACTCATATGTCCATAAACCAAGGGCTCTTTAACCCCTAAAAGTGTGGTTTCATTCCCTAAAGGATCATGGTCAACTGATTACATCATTTCCCATAAATTCCACCTAAAAAACCACTTAGAACTGGCCAGAACTAGACCATTCTGACTGCTCCATGGTCAATGTGCGATGCATACTAGCTGCTACACTAGCCAGGTGTGATGGATACTGAAAGAGTCTTCTGTGGGGTGTGATGAGTGAGAATAGACAAATCGCAGAGACAATTTTCTAAGTGGAGGATCATGGAATCTTCTAGAAGCTTCTCGCATGACACTTGCCTCTCTGAATTCACCCAGGGATGAGTAAGAGATCAATGAAATCTCCAAGTGGAACCAAAAACTATCAGTGGAATGACACAAATAAAAAACCCAAAGCTAACTCACAACCTTGCAAGACATCTATAAATTGATCCCTCATCCGAGAGATCTGGAGTCTGGAATTTTGTAATTTGTAAGGAAGTGTTGTTGGTTTATCTGTGAGAAGGAACATTATATTGTTGGGTGATCTTGCTTTTCATGAGGTGAAGAGGGCTTTGATGCTAGGAGGATGATGCTAGATTAGACAACTGGGTTGTAATCCTCTCTTCTACTATTAATAAAGTTCTTTGAATTTTCCTCCATATAATCGTGTGTTTGTGAATCTTATTGTTTACAATGCAATTGTATGGTCAATGTGTTTTTGATTCTACATTGTTTATGATGTTTTAGATAGATATGCCTTGATGGTTTTCTGTTACTTTGAATCTATAGGTACTCTTTAAAGTGAGACAAGTAGGAGAGGAGTGGCAAATTCTATCAAAGGAGAGAGAAATCAAGCAAGGATCCAAGCGGAAGATCCAGGTTGGTCCTCTTTTCTTCCCTCTTATCTATTACGCTTAAAGGAAATTTCAAATTGATTTGATTGTTGTTTCTAAGATAGCTACCAATCTTAGTGGGACTAGCAGTTCGAATTGACACTAGTTTTCCCAAAAAAAAATGGGGACTCCACTCGGGAGAAAATAGTTTGTTTGTTTGTCATTCATGTTTGCTTTATAAACTACAGATGAAGCCTGAAGTTAGCCAGCTAGCCTTCGAACCGTATTTGCTATGCAATTTCGAAGTAGACGAATGCTGCCTCTGTCAATCTCCAGGTTGGTTTATGAACTGAACATATGACTTACAAGAATTATAAGCGCCCTTGTGTTAGCTCATAACCTCATAAGATCATACCCCTATACTTTGTTTTTACTGTCCATCATAGCTCAGCTGAAATAACTGAACTTAGTCGCAAATTTTGAGCAAAAACCAAACTCAGTTTCGATCCCTGGTCCATCACACTATCTGTAACTCGCAGCCTGTATGCATCACACCTCCCGTGTGTTGCACATGAAATGCATCCCTACTTCCCTTAAGGACAGGTGCGATGACTGAGTGACACTATTTCTCTCTTTGAAATTTGGTTTTTCCTCCTTGTTTTCAGCTCTATTCAGTAGTTTTGCTGCTCATGATCAGTATCTCATTACTGAAGCCTCCTTTTTTTAGATTATTCAGCCAACATTGATTAGGATTTGTAAATGTTTTTATGTATTTTTCCATCATTTACTGTCCTCCCTTGTCGAAAGTAGCTTAATCGAACTGTCGTTTTTGATGCAAAAAGTGTTGTAATTGTCATTTTGAGTCAAAAAGAAGAGTGTCATAAAGTCTTCCTCCTATAGATCGTCGATTGTACTTTTTTCATTGTATTTGATTTGAATTTTTAATATTTGAAGTGTCGAAAGCAGTTTTCCATTCAAAATTGAAAGTGTCATTTTAGTATTCCTTTCGTTTTGAAAAGAAGTTGTCAAAATGTAGCTTTGAAGAAAATAGTTCAGATCTGTACTTAGTTTTCCTTTTGAGAATTCTCACATTAAGGAAATGAAAAAAAAATACATGCATTTGCATTTGCATTTAGACTATGTGAAAAAGATGATTTAGGAAAAGTGCATTTAGTGTGTGCTCTTTGCTCTATGTTGAAAAAATTGTACTCTTCTTTCCTTATTAGCTAGGATTTTCATTGCTAAAACAAAATAAATGACTGTTTATCATTTTTGATTGCATATTTAGGAATTTTACATCTACATCATGCGGTGAAACTTGAAAGACAAAATTTTATGCAAGATCAACTATAAAATAAATCTCAGTGAACATAAAAATGCTTTAGAACCTAACGCAACACATCTAGAAGTCTAGGCTAGAGACATGTTCTGGCGTCGTAAAACTTGGTAACTATCATTCTCACTGAAGGTTGGGTGATTCCTTATCCTTGATATAACAAGTGCCAGTACAGACTTTTTCTCCCTATACTGTCGAGTATATATTGGGAGACCACAATAGGCTGATATCCTTTATCCTTAGGAAGCTATGTCTATTGCCCTATCGATCGCAATGCATTGAACACAACATTCGGGAAGATTGACTTCCATACATAAAGTCCTTGGTAATTTCTCTTTAATTTACCACCAAGGTGTATATTGTAGTTTTGTGATTGGTTTGGTAATCCCTCTGTCTAGATTTCTAGAGTAGTCACTTTCATTCCTTTTCAACTCCTTAAAAGAAAAGGTCCATTTGAGCACTTGTCACTTCAGGCTCATTAAAAATCGAAGACGACTAGAGTCACCTTTAGCTTATTCTCAACTCTTAAAAATTGAAAAAGCAAAGTTGTGTCAAAGTGCCTTAAAATTTATTTAAATCGGAATAACATCCCTATTCCTTCGTTGATCTTAGTTTGAGATAAAGGAGTCTAATCAAGGAACCCCTCTTGGAGGGAATCCTAGTCCTCTCTCTTCTTGGGGAGATATTCGTGCTCCGTATATGGCTACATTGTCCCTTCCGGGAATCACAATTGGCTTGCAAGTATGGCTATTCTCAACCTCTCTCATTCAAAATATCGTGATTCCTCAACAATCAAATCAGCAACCAGATGACACTGAAGTGGTCCCTTAAGCTTCTACTTCTCTTGTTTCTCCCTCCCCTTCTTCCTCTTCGCTTGGTGAAACTAGTGATACTAAAAACCAAGTAGCTGAGAAGAAGAAGAAAGGGAAGGAGAAGAAGAAGAAGAAGCCAGTTAAGCAAGGGGGAAACAATGAACCATCTAGTGAAAATTCAGACATTAAATCTCCTAGATATCCTTGTTTAATTTGCAAAGAAAACCATTTTCATCGGGATTGTCCTTGCATTTTGTGGATCTTGAGAGAATGTTCTCGCCGTTCACACCATCTGGTGTCATCAACCTCTGACAATCAGGTTGATAGCATACCGTCAACTAGTGAAAATGAAAGTCCTAGACAAGAGAGAAAGGTCAAAATTCCATGTCTATTATGTGAAGGAGACTATCATCTCCCCCGTTGTCCTTTTCTAGACGAGGCCAAGAGAATCTTGCATAATCTTCCTGCTCCACCACAACTATTTCCACCTGGATAGAAGAAACTCTTATCGAATCCATTGCTAATTGAAAACCTAACTGACATAACTCAACTATTTGTCGAAGCATCTATCGTTGAAAGTGAAACTTCTAAGTCCATACTGGACCAAAGTCAATAGGTCGAGATGGCAGTCGACCCAGTCTTGCCTTTAGAAGGTCCATCTTCAGATGATACAATTTCCAAAGAGAATGAGAGTGAAACCATTCAAATTCTTTTTGTTGATACAGAGTCAGGTGAACTTGGGGGCAATCCCCCCATTCCTTTACAATATGAGGAAAGCCCCCCAGTTCATGAGGTTTATCCAACCATTTATCTGGTACCTCCTCTGAGTAGTCTAGTCGTTTTCTTTGATAGGAATCAACTAGCAAGACCCCGCCTTCCATCTAGTATACCATTCCAGATCATGGTACAAGTTTACAAAATGATCATGTCAGGCACTATCATAGATGAAGTGGCTTCAGTGAGTATCCTTTCCTCAACTACTTGGAAAGCGCTTGGTTTGCCATCGCTTCTGCCTGAAACACAAAATTTGTCAGGCTTCAACAAAGGAACCAGTCGACCATTAGGGATCCTTCCGAAGTTAATGATAACTTTGAAAAGGAAAACCATTCACTTGAACATGATGGTAGTCCAAGGGCCACTATATTACAATCCACTCCTTGGATGTGACTATATATATAGCATGGAAGCAATTATTTCCACAATCTTTCAAGTGATGTGTTTCCCACATGAAGGGAAAGTGGTGCAATTTGTCAACCAGTTTTCGTTTCCCAGTTCAAACACAACTACAAATCAATTGCCATCCCTAAATGGTCTCTTTGCATCAACAATGTCTCTTCAACCTTCATTTCATCCACCTAATTACCGCGAGTAGTTCGGTGAATGTAACGAAGTTTAGGGGGCCTGCACCCTGCTCTGCTTCAACAGGTGAACCCAGATGAAAAGAGAGATTTCCTTGAAGGTTATATGATTGGACTAAAAAGCCATTTCCTTCAAGGTTATGTGATCGGCCTGAAACAACTATTTCCTTGTAAGTTATGTGATTGGAAGCTCACACCACTCACCTTCGTCTATTTCGATGGACAAAGCCAAGGAAGTCTTGCCTAACCGCAGATACTTCCATATGGTGACTTGGGAACTCTCCTTTTCTTAAATACCTGGGGGCATGCAAACCTTTGTATGCAAGTGAAAAACGACCATTTTCATTTTTTTAAGCTTTTTAGCATTTTTTAGCTTTTTATCTTTTTAGTGTCAACTCCTTGGGTTAGGTGATTGGTCTAACCACCATTCACCTTTGTCTACGGTGCGTAGATGAAGCAAAGGAGAGGTTATGTTTAGACAGAACCATCCTACCTAACCTCAGTAGTTCCTTAGCTTTAGTGTAGTTAGCTTTGTAGTTTGGTCGTTTCTAGCTTACATAAAAAGGCAACGAGCACATGTTATAGTATAGTTCAAGCTCATTAAAAAATAAACCTACCAATGAGAGACATCTTCAAACAACTGGTATGAGCAATGTTTCCGCAAGGTTCAAGCTCATTAAAAATAAACCTGCCTATGAGCAATGTTTCCACAAGGTTCAAGCTCGTTAAAAAATAAACCTGCCACTAAGCATAGTTTCTTCCGATTCAAGCTCATTAAAAAATGAGTCCACCCTCAGTAAATAACCTTTCTGATTGCCCTGCTATTAGCCTTTGGAGCCTTGGTTGTGTTCTTACCATCACCTCCACTCCTTTGGCTGATCATACGCTTCCACTTGATTGTTTACCCTTTTGAGGAACAGTTGTGACGAGTGGCTCTGTCAGCCACCCTCTTCACACTGCCATGTTTTGAGAAGTTCCAAACTTACCTGGAACTAGTTGCTACCCGAAAACACCACTCGTTCCTAAAAAACGAGTCTCTTTTAAACTCTTTTTAAACTCGTTAAATATAAAAATATTGTCGAGCTATTGGCCTTTCTAGCTCGTTAAAGTAAGGAGAAACACCATCCCTCCTATATATTTTAATATTTTTGTACTTGATGGATTATCAAACAAAAAGAGCTAGCGCTTGTCTTTTTCAGCTCGATAAAGCAATCGAAAAGTCATCCCTTTTGTATTATTTTATACTTTTTTGAACTTAAGGGATTATGCTATGAAAAAGGACTATTGGAGTTTCATTTGCATCCCTTTTCAAACTCTCTAAACATGAAAAGGACTGATTTATCTTTGTCGTTAAACTCGTTAAAACAATGGCAACAAACTTGTCCGCCCAAATAAGAACGAGTCTCACTGACGGTAGGCTCGCTAAAACATAGCGACAGGTTTGCCCGAAGGGAAAATTATAGAACAAGCATATGTTACCCTCCTCAAGCTTGACAAAAATAAAAAGGTACTGGTCAACAATGACTCGGGAAAAATGGAAGAAAACTTGAAGAATTTTATTGGTAGCAAGTTGCTCTTGAACATGACACTTTCACCCCATCACCATGATTGAGTCAAGTTGGGTTATTCTATTCACTGGTCATATCACCATTGGTCCTTCGTACCATGCATCTTTTGGGGTTAATGCTACTAATCGATCTCAATTTCGTCGACATGTTCAAGAGAATTCATTCAAAGAATTCACCATCCAGCAAATGCCTCATCCACTGCAATACCTTCACCCTTCATTTTTCATGACCGCCATTCCTGAACCTTATATCACTAGATTGTTTTCACCTCTAGAAGATCTTTTTGTTCTGTTTCCTATCATAGATGTGTGATACATCAAGGCCCTCCTACGTTGAGTCACTTCTTGTCGACATCAGCTCGTTATCCAAGAAATTTACTTAGAAACAACCCTTTCAGTACTTTGAAGCTTGCATGCCTCAATGGCAAGTTTCTCACTTCCAGCGACAGGTTTACATCAATTGCCTTCGACCAAAAGATTTTTCCTGGTGTTCGACAACGGCTCATATATTCACACCACGTGAATTGCACTGTAATACCGTGAGGGTCATTATCATTATCAGTGATTCCTCTTGTTCTTGTTAACAACTTACATTATTGGCTAGTAATCAAGTGATGTCTTTCCATGTTCGACTTTAGAACATCTTTTCACATGGATCGACTTGTACATCGGGTGAATATTGAACAAGTTTGAACACACGAGATCTAGTTTCATCCATCTGGGCTATGATATATTTAGGAAAATAAAGACATCAATTGTACACAAAATTTGCACAGATAGTCATCTAAGCCAAGGAAGATGACTCTTCATGCGAAGAATCACTAGTCTGCAATAGCAGACGATTGTCTATCCTATGTACATGAAAATGAATTTATAAAGCTGAGCATGGGAATGTTTGCCTCAACTAGATCATGAAAATAATATGATGATGATGTATTGTATTTTATATTATACAGGTCACCTTCTAGGTCAAATACCTCGGATCCTCATGATAAAGTATTTCACCCGACATCAAATGATTTACGACCTCATTCTTTAGGGGGTAAGTATTATAGACATATTTGGGCACTGCAACCCGAAACTCATATGTCCATAAACCAAGGGCTCTTTAACCCCTAAAAGTGTTGTTTCATACCCTAAAGGATCATGGTAAACTGATTACATCATTTCCTAGAAGTTCCACCTGACAAACCACTTAGAACTAGCCAAAACTGGACCATACTGACCGCTCCATGGTCAAGGTGTGATGCATACCAGCTACTACACTAGCCAGGTGCGATGTATATTGAAAGAGCCTTCTATGGGGTGCGATAAGTGAGAATAGACAAATGGCAGAGACAGTTTGCTAAGTGGAGGATCATGGTATCTTCTAGAAGCTTCTCACATGACACTTGCCTCTCTGAATTAGCCCAGCGATGAGTAAGAGATCAATGAAATCTCCAAGTGGAACCAAAAACTATCAGTAGAATGACACTAATAAAAAACCCAGAGCTGACTCACACCCTTGCAAGACATCTATAAATGGATCCCTCATTTGAGAGATCTGGAGGCTGGAATTTTGTAATTTGTAAGGAAGTGTTGTTGGTTTATCTGTGAGAAGGAACATTATATTGTTGGGTGATCTTGCTTTTCATGAGGTGAAGAGGGCTTTGATGTTGGGAGGATGATGCTGGATCAGACAGCTCGGTTGTAATCCTCTCTTCTACTATTAATAAAGTTGTTTGAGTTTTCCTCCATATAGTCATGTGTTTGTGAATATTATTGTTTACAATGCAATTGTATGGTCAATGTGTTTCTGATTCTGCATTGTTTATGATGTTTTAGATAAAGATGCTTTGATGGTTTTCTATTACTTTGACTCTACAGGGACAAGTAGGAGAGGAGTGGCAAATTATATCAAGGGAGAGAGAAATCAAGCAAGGATCCAAGTGGAAGATCCAGGTTGGTCCTCTTTTCTTCCCTCTTATCTATTACACTTAAAGGAAATCTTGAATTTCTTTGATTATTCGTTTCTAAGACAGCTACCCATCTTAGTGGGACTAGCAGTTCGAATAAACACTAGTTTTCCCGAAAACAGTAGGGATTACTGTCATCGACAATTTTTATAACTTCAAAGTTTTTTAATGCACATGTACCTTCAATATCGATCATCATTCCATACAATCGTCCCATGTGGATGATTTCATGTTGATTTTCCATTCGGAGCTGAATCAGAGACCACTGCAACGCAGGTCTCCCCATCCTTTCCCATGTTCGTTTTGGCAAAACATTCGCATTAGACGCCAAATCCAAATTGACCTGGTCCATTTCATAATCTCCTATCTATGTTGTTAGCTGCATCTCGCATCCTATTCAAGCTTTATGTTTACTGATCTTTCTAACCGTGTGCTGCTCCTTAGGAGTCTTTTCCTTATTGGCGCACTTGTCTATTAAGTCCTGCAATCCTTCCACTACCTTTTTTTCACGCAGTAACTTCATGCATGTCTCTAAAAATGTAGTGAGTATGGAAGGATCAAACTCTTATGCCGCACTAGTTCTTGGTGTCCTTTCCTAGCTTCCTGAGGTGGAGGCCTTAACGAAGCTCTTCTTTGCCTCTATGAATTTTTCCTTAGCGCGATTAAAGTCAAAGGTAGATTCTTTCTCAGGAGCTTTGTGGACACATCCATCTTCTTTAGGTTGCTTCCCCTTATTTGTGTCAGTCATCATACTGCTTCGTAATATAATATTAATGATCTGATCCTCCTCGCGGGGCCCAACCCACATCATTTCTAAATTCTGCATTGGTTGCTGAGGCTTCTTTTTCTTCTCTTGAATTTTAGCTATTAGCACCAAACATTCTTCTATGGCATGGTTGAATTGTCTATATTATTGACACAAAGGGCATGTAGGATTCAGGAAATCTCATGCGAAGTTCCCTGGTTGTCCGCTGTTGTAGCAGTTAATTTGACCCCGACCTATACTAGTTCCTCCCCCTCCTCCTCCTCCTCCTTGGCCTTGAAAACCCTCTTGCACTCCTCTTGTGCCTTGATCTAGAGGCAAAGTTTCTACTTACATATGGTAAGTAAGGGTTCTTTCCATCATTAGCTCATAACTTTGATAGTGGCACTCATCATGGCCCACAGATTTACAAAAAATTACAGAACATATATTGGGGTGTCTGGATGAACTTCTGAAGTAAGTGGCAATTATTTGTTCCGTGTTTCCTAGTGACTTCACAAATGGAACACCATAGCACAACTCCTGTGCTCGGCTTGGATGGGGCTTCTTGCTTCAGGGTGGATGATGTTACCCCTATAAGATAATTTGTGTATACTGGACAGTGATCTTCATCGTGCCTATGGCCCTTGCACTTCAAGCACCAAACCTTTGTAGGGACTTTTGGCTTAGTATCCTTTTCTTCTTTAGACTCTGTAATTCTAGGTGCAGGCTCGCTAACTGCGAGTGAATGCGTGCAACCTCATTGTGATCTACGAGGCTTCTAGTTGCATAGCTATCTTCTACTATGATAGAGGGATTATTAAATGCGGAAAAAGTGAGATGATAAACCAGTCATGATGCTGGGTATCTGAAATTTGCATGTTATCTTGTCCAATATGGCACTTCAAACTCTGATCAAATTCCCAAGGTGTCTCATCAAATCTCATTAGGATCTCCTCAAATTCAATAACTGACTACGCCTCAGATTTAGGCTTACTAAATTCTTTATTCAAAGCTTTCTGAGTCACTGCTAACGATGTTTTGTGGATTATCAATGCAATACTTAATATATGAGGTCAGCACACGATCTTGCAAGGCGGTAACCAACTGCGCCTTCTTTATATTATCATCAGTGATTTGTTGCACTATCCATACAGTGTTCACAATGAAACATAATTTCTCTAGATCTTGACTTCCTATTCCCTTAAAGATTGGCATCTTCATTGGGTTTACCATGTTGAATGGTGGAGGTGGAGGCAGAGGTGTAGGTGAAGATGTATGCAGTGGAGTTGGAGGTGGAGGTGGAGTGGATGGATGATATATCCTCAGAATACCATGAGTTATTAGCTGGACAGTGCTTCACAGTGTAGTCAGCACCACCCCTTCATCATCGCTTGAAGGGGGTTCAATTAATGGACTATACTCTGGACCTGATACGTTACTTCTAAAGAATATACCACTTCGCGTAGCTCTAACTATTAAGGTAATGGCATTACCCAATTTTCACATGATACCATTTTAATCCAAGTATTTAATGACCTTAAGTACATACCTTGCAGTTCCTTGAAGAATGTCTGCTCTGCTTCGCTATAGTTAACTGACGTATCGACTGGAAATTCAGTAACCAATCCTCCTATAATTTGATCAAACCAATGATCAACAACCGGTGCAATATTGTTTTTATATGCCTCTAGTCGGTGCACCAATTATGGAGTCCACACTATTGGACTATCAAGTTTCTACCTTCCTTGACTGTCTATCAATTTAACTAACCACTGATATAATTCAATTGGGAAAGTACAAAAGAAAATTCCATGTACCTATGCATACAGATACATATTCAACCAATCCACCTTGGACAGGTGCAGATTCCTATTTTCTTGAGCTGCAAACTCATGAATCTTCCAATCTAGCTACTTTTCAATCTCTTTCTTAGTCAGATTCCAATGATGCGACATCACACATCTCTTTGAGAAGATCCTGGTCCTGGAAACAGAACCATTTGCTGGCTTAAGGGGTCCTAACCTAGGTTCAGAGTTAGTTGCGCCAACCAAAAAAACCCTACACTATTGGCGCTTTCCGAAACAACCCACTTAGCACAGGCTGCAGTCTCACCCAAAGTATTATTGGGGGATATAAGAATCAACCTTCTACATCTAGAGACTAGTGTGATGTATTTCAGTGCCTGAGATATGCTTCCGCGTGGATCAATGGACTCCTACCTCTTTTTACTATAACTAAGTAAAATGTTCTTCCAGACCTTCACAAAGGTCCATGATCAGTCCTTGTGGACCTTAAGCTGTTGATTTAACTACTTTCCCACATCAAAAAGCAACCCTAGATCAGAGTTTGTGTAGATGTAATTAATTCGTCATAAAACATAAGAGAAATAGATTCTAACTTCGTGGAAGTGGATCACCATTAATTTCATATATTAATAAGATAGATTTAGTGAGTTCACGTAGTGTTCATTCAATATTTGAGAAAAAATATCATTAATCTGAAACATATAACATAGAAAGATTACATCGAAATACTTAGTAATTCTTCAAAAAGTTGTCTTTATTGATCTTCAATTCACCAATTACAGACTCTTCTTACCATGCGCACACAGCTGCAGGGGTCCGTGCACTCAGCTATGGACTCTACCCAGGTCTCCCATGCACTGAGCTGTAGGAGCCTTCCCTTCTTCACCTAAGCATAGGAGGTAGAGCCTTCCTACCTTAGCACTTCCACAAAAACCCTTCAATGTATCCAAATTGTTATCCCAAGATATCTCTAAGACTTGCTAAGACTCAACTATTTATAGCTTTTCTAATACAATACCATGGCCAGCAGCTCATGGGTGAGTCTTACAAACCGACCAAAAACAAGGCCTAAGGCCCTTTTGACTACTATCTATCTCTGCACTCCACATCCACATATTGTAGAGACTTTACATTATTTTTACAAAACATTTTACAAAATTGGGTTAAATCAACCCCAAAACTAACCCTAGGGACCCTATCCCAGTAGAACACATTGAACACAAGGTAGTTTTCCAAAAGGTTTTAAGGTCGCTCCCTAAGAGATTTAATGCCAAAATATCAACAATAGAAAAGATGACAGAGTTAAACACTTTAACAATGGATTAGTTGCACGAAACCCTCATTTCATATGATATGAGAAGAGAAGAGAAGTTAGAGATCAAGGAAATGATGTTTAAAGCCTCAAATATATCCAAAGAGCACAAAAGCCACCAATATTATTCTAGTTGTGACTCGGATGAGGAGATGACTCAGTTTGTAAGGAAAATTAAAAGAATTTCACACAAATACAAAGGTAATCTACCTTTTAAATTTTTTGACTGTGGTAGAGTAGAAAACTTTTATACTGAATGTCCATATAAATGTAAGAAGCAAGAGGAGGATAAATAATAAAAGAGCCATGAGAAAGCCCAAAAATATCAAAGGAAGAATACTTAGTAGAATAAGAGATTTTACTCTAAGAAAGATAGTGAATCATCCGAGACAAGTATTAAAGAACCATATAAGGAAGAACAAGAGCAATGCATGCTTATAGAATTTGAATCTAATCCTAAGTTTGAAGTAAAATCATATTCTAAAGGAGTGGTGGACCTTGAGTGAGAACTAGTCAATGCACTAGAGGAGCTAAAGAAGACCAGGAAAATGAACAATCTATTGAAAGAGAAAATTCTAAGAGTTGAATAAGGTATTTCGAATTTTGAAAATGAAGATTACAACCTTAAAAAAGTAAATTTAAATGAAACACTCAAACTTAAAGGAATTGTAGTGCAGTAATTAAAGCACAAACAAAAGAGTCATGATAAACTAGTGGATGAGAATGAAGCCTTAAAGATAGAATTGTCAAAAAGGTAAGGAAATACTATCCTAGATGCATATGATGGAGATATCATCTCTCCAAAATCCTATCTTGAAGAATCTAGGAAAAAAGAGGGTCTTCTTATGAACTAGGTATCTTAATGGGAAAATAACTACCAAGAGTTAGAGGAAGAAGTTGTATCTCTTAGAATAGGTCTTGTGAATATCAAGTCCAATATGGATTTATAGCTTAGATTCACTAAAGGTTTATAAGCACATGATCTCCCCATCTGTCAAACAACATCAACAAGAAAATATGTTCTAGCATATAAAGAGTCTCAATAGATTTTTCTCTTTGTAATCGAGAATAGCACCCCAACATGAATTTCATATTTTGTACCCAACAATAACACCCTCACCAGACTTTCCTCTTTGTAATTGAGAATAGCACCCCAACATGAATTTCATCTTTTGTACCCGAGAATAACACCCTCACTACAATTTCCTCTTTGTACAGGTTGATGACATGGCAAAAGGACATGACTAGTGTGGTGGCACTCACTAAGTATGGAGGATGACATGTCACCTTATGCAAGTGACACATAGTAGGCATATTTATAATTTTCAGAGGGCCAAGTGAGCCAAATCCATTTTACACATGGAACTATTCAAAGGATTATATGTGGTAGGGTGATATCATCGTGATGAATGAAGCATTGTTAACTGATGATGTGGCATAACATCGATAATTGTGCTGACACGTTGTGTTTGTGGAAGATTCTCTACATTATAGAATTTTAGGAATTCAATTAGAGGTGGGAGTGGGCCCAAAACATGTGTTGTTCAGTAGTTTATTCTTCTCGATGGGTTTCTCAATCACAACATCAAGCAAGGCCCAAAACTAAATAGGAGGATACATGCATTATGCGTTAAGATGTTAGTCATAGCTACTATCATATGCAAAAAGAGCTCAAGTCATAAAGAGATTGGACAATTGAAAATTTGGCCTCAACATCAATTATGAAAATAAATGATTTTGTTGAGTTACTAGACAATGGAGAATTGTGGAAAATAGAGGATGAGATCTTATATGACTTGTAGAAACTGAAGCAATTGTGTGTGAGTAGTGGTAGCAAATTGTAATTAAATTGAAGAACATTCTTTAAGGTCTTAGTTTTAAAATACTCTGAAACATTAGATATAACTAACAACAAGAGGTTGGTGCCTCTAAGAAAGTTCATGCTTGCTAATCTGATGCGGTTGGGGCCTACAATATAAGTGAGTGTTGACAAAAAATAATGATGTAAACAAAGTGGGTGCTTTGAATTTACATTATAATAAAAAACAAGCTTTGATGGTTTTTCTTCCAAAAGTGTTTCCACATTAAAAGCATTGTGTACAATTGTAAAGCATTTGTGTTGTCTGGTTGCGTGGCATTTGTTTAAAGAAGAAAAAAATATAAGTATTTTTGTACCCCTCCCTCCTCCAAGTAATCCCCTGATTCCATGCATTTTTGTTGTGTAATTGTATGGTATTTTTTGAAAGAAACAAAAATATATAATTTCTATTTCACCCCTCTTTTTGTTTTAGTAATTCCTAATTCCCAACCGTTTTGTTAGGAACAAGTCTAAGACCAACTTAATTACCAATTCATATATATATATATATATATATATATATATATATATATATATATATATATATATATATATATATATATATATATATATATATGTATATGTATATGTATATGTATATGTATATGTATATGTATATGTATATATATACATATACATATACATATACATATACATATATATCTATATATATATATATATATGTATATGTATATGTATATGTATATGTATATGTATATGTATATATACATATACATATACATATACATATACATATATATATATATATATATATATATATATATATATATATATATATATATATATATATATATATATATATATTAAAACCATATATTATAATATATTTTTCTATATTTACAGCATAAGGCATTCCCCTCTAAAATCAACTCCCCTCTCATGCCACCATGTACCATCCTGCATGGTTGGATTAATTATTAAACGATGGAATAATTTTCAGATGTTGGATCTACCCTAAAAAGTAGTTTTTATTTGAAAGTCTTCTAACCCTATTTTCCTTTTCTCATATCTACAAACCTGGAAACCCCAGCGGGCCACCTCCTTTCTTGGCTGAAAGTTGCCTGGATACCCATCGATGCCATGGGGTGTGTTGCAAAATGTCGAAAATATGAGGAAGCGCCAAAGGGTAATGTCATCCTCGGATGTACGCTCTTTTCAAATTCAGATTGGTTTTAATTTTATCCCTTTTCCTCATAGTTCTATTCTATAGAACTCAAAGGACAGGGATTCATAGGGATTCCTCTTCCCCTTCAAATTGTTGCAAGGCTTTTTAAAATTTCTTGTGCATATATATTTAGGTTTTCATAATAATAAAAATAGTTAGAGGGTTTTAAATAAATGAATGAATGTGTGTAGGCCCAACAATTACAAGTATTTATTGTGCAATATGTTGGGAACAAGAATAAAAATGAAGAAGGGGAAGTCAAATTCGTTTTGTCAGCATGAACATAACCTTCCTTTTCATCTTGAGATCATAGTCAGCCTTGATGTTCATCCAACAACAATGGCAGTTCCATAGCTTATATATGAAAATATTGACCTTCAAACTCACCTTTCTCATAGAGAAACCATGCAAACTTAGTCATGAAATTTAGCATTCCAGTTGTGTCAAGTAAATCAACCTAGAGAAATGTGATGAGAGCAACCCAGAGATCAAATTTTCTAAATTCTGCAAAGTTAAACATTCCTACAGTGATTTCAATCATATGAACATCCATGATTTTATTGAAGTATTGGAATGAATGGTTTCCTTGGAGAGTGTTGGGGAAAAAGGTCACTTCAGTACCTCTAATCCAGGAGATTAAGGTAATAAAGAGAATCCCATAAATCATGGCTCCCTTAGCATTCTTCACTACACAATAACTTATGATACTAAAGTCCATAGTCCCTGGCCAAAAGGTGAGACTTTCCATGTGATGGCTGGTACAAAGTATGTCAACAGAAGCAAATACACCAGGGCTTATAAACATGGTTCCACTGACATTTGTAACAGGAAATAATTAGCTCTTATTTTGGCTAGGACATGCAGAGATTGTGGGAAGGGTTGAAGGGATAACAACCACAAGACCAATCTGTTGGGTGTGGAGCCTGATTATCTTCTATATTCAAAGGTATCGCTACATAGGACCCCAGTTCGAAATGGGGGCGGCAACGCCGCCCGTAAAATGTTCACTGTAGGGGGGGTCTAGGGGGGGGCGGCTGCGACCTTTGGGAGCCCCCCCCCCCCTGGCGGGGGGTTTCGAGGGCAGCGCCCCCGAAGCTAAAAACAACTGTAAAATTGCCTTGTAAAAGTATAGTAATTTCTAGTCAATCTGGGCCGTTCATTAGGTGGATGATCTGACGGTAGAACTTATGTTTAGTTTAGGGTTTTTTGCCCTAGAAGGAAACCCCTCTCTTTGTATGAGGGTATTGTATTTGAGGCTGTGAGATAGATGTGTATTCTGTGAGCGAGTAACAGAGAGGTGAGACTGTGAGAGAAAACAGAGGATATTACAGCGGATTTGTTGTAGGTTGTGTCTCTTCATTTTCTTGGATAATAGAAAGGAAGGACTGGCTGTTCGGGGTGGACGTAGCCCAAACTGGGTGAACCACGTATATCTATGTCTCTCTTGTTTTGTGCATTTTCTGTGTTTATATTTCTGCAATATTTTATGTGTTCCATTGCTCCGTAATATATAATTTTCTAACACAATCCCTTGGTCAGATTGAAGTCCTATGAGAGAAAGAAATAGTCCAATCCGAGCAACAGATGACAAGGGAACAAGTCTAGGTATCATCTTAGCGAGATTAGTTTTCAAACGAAGAGCTCAAATGATGAGAAACATGCATCCCTATAGAAATACAACAGCAATGGCACTTTTATATGAAATATGTTCAAACCCTCCATAGATGTATTTTTCGGATGCAAGTTGTTTCACATAGTTGTGATCAGGTGCAAGTTCTAGGTGATGAGATTTCAATGGCTTTGCAGGTCGAGTGGCTGATGATATGCTTTATTGGCAGGCCACAATCATGGGGCCTCCTAATAGTTCATATGTTGGGGGGTCTATTCTTGGTTACTATTCATTTTCCTCATGTGGTCTATATGTGGATACTAATCAACCATGAAGTCTCTATATTCGTGCATTATTTACTTTTTATTTGATAGGTGATATGTTTATTTTTCCATTACTTCTATGTTTGCAAGATTTCATTCTAATGTTTCTTGGATTTAAGAGTTCAAAAATTAGTTTGAATTTTGAAAATGAAACAAAACTGACTGCTACAGTTTGTGCTACCTAGGTGTTATTAAGAGCTTGTTAGAGAATTAAACAAAGTGGTAGTATGAGTATTGTATGGAATTGGGTAGTACGACTATTGTATGAAATTCTGTAGTATGACTGAAATAAATGCCACAAAACTTAGTTTTCGTCTTATTGATACTTGGTTGTTTGGACAGACTTTGAAACAAGTGAACTTCTGGAAACCCCCTAATGCAATGGTTTTCTAGGAGGATTGGCAATTGGAGTGAATTGTCCAAGTTTGTACAATTGAGGTGTGTTTTTTTAAAATGTAGAAAAAATAGTGAATCAAAGGGGACATCAGAGAAATTCCAATGTTGTAAAACATATTTTATATCTAAAACCTCTTAGGAAACTTGAAAAAACTCTGCGTAATCTTCTTTCACCATAATTATTTACTCTTCTGTGGATTTCCCCACCTCACCATGTCGACTTTAGTCTCCATCATTGTTTTGTAAAGAGAGATTGTTGCAACATCATTGTTGCATTTACCTTCTTGTCATCCTTTGCCATGGTGAAAAGTTGGTATCCTTGAAATTGATTCAGATTGGCATGAGGTATAGGTTGAAAATTTCTTTGATCTTGTAGAAAATTATTGTCTATTACTATGGGACCTATGTGAGCTATAGTGATGACTATACATCCATGACACTTTGATTATATTATTTGTAGGATCATGGTGTTAGTTGTCGTATCCACTGAGGTTGTGGCCTCATCCATTACTAGGTTGTGGTTTTTGTTTAACAAGGCATGTCCTAAACAAAGAATCTTCCATTGGGCCTGATGCAGGAGCATCGACACCCTCCACGTCAAAGTTGAAATCCCTTCAACAAAGCAACAAGAATGAGTTTCTTGAATAAGAAGCAATTGAAAGAAGACATGATTTCCTCATCTAAATGATTAATTTATTATGTTGTGGGAATGTAAGTATTATTTAAAGCTTGAATCAAGAAATCTTAGGAATCGGTCATCCATTCTGTAGAGGAAATCATGCATCTCACATGATCCACGTTATTCTAATTTTCTTTAAAAGGAAATATTGTTGATGTATTGGGTGGCCATTAAAATGTAGAATTGGCTAGCCATGGTTCCATAGTCCTATGTGTAAGTGACTTCATGAAATAAATGAATGAGGTCTAGTTTGTGGAATTCAATTTGTTTTCTGTATTTTATATTTTTGTACATATTTTCGTTATGGGTCATTGTGATATTCTTGGTTGAGTTTATGGTGTGATTAAAAATCGTGGTTGTATCCAACACATTCTAGTCAATTGTGTGTTAATTTGTTGAACCGTATATCATGAACATTGACCATGAGAGGGAGAAATTGCATTGGAGCATCATGCTTAGTGATCACTGATTATAGAGAGTTGATAACTAGTGGAGGTTCATAGGTAGTTAGCTATAGGAATATAATATTCTTGTATAATCAATTTAAGGTCATTATGAGATTCATGGTTGAGTTTATGGTGTGATTAGAACTCATGGGCTCGCCGACTTTAGTTCCTATCATTGTTTTGTAAAGCAATATTATTGCATTTACCTTCTTGTCATCCTCTGCCATGCTGACAAGCTAGAATCCTTGAAATTGATTAAGATTGGCATGAGGTATAGGTTAAAAAACTCTTTGATATTGCAGAAAATTGTTGTCTATTACTGTAGGACCTCTGTGAGCTATAGTGATGACTGTACATCCATGACACTCTGATTGTATTCTTTGTATGGTCATGGTGTCAGTTGTCATATCCATGGAGGTTGGGGCCTCATCAATTACTAGGATGTGGCTGTGATTTAACGTCCTATTGGCCTTGATGCAAGCGAATTGATTCCCTCCATGTCAAAGTTGAAATACCTCTGACAAATCATCAATAATGAGGTTCTCGAATAAGAAACAATTGAAAGAAGACATGATTTCCTCATCTAAAGGATCAATTTATTAGCTTGTTGGAACCTAAGTATTATTTAAAGCTTGAATCGAGAAATCTTAGGAATCAGTCATCGATTCTGTGGAGGAAATCATGGATCTCACATGATCCACGTTATTCTAATTTTCTTTAAAAATAAATATTGTTGATGTATTGGGTGTCCATTAGAATGTAGCATTTGCTAGCCATGACGCCATAGTCCTGTGTGTAAGTGACTTCATGAAATAAATGAATGAGATCTAGTTTGTGGAATTGAATTTGTTTTCTGTATTTTATATTTTTATGCATATTTTGGTTATGGGTCATTGTTAAATTAATGCCACACAACTCAATTTTCGTCTTACTGAGACTCAGCTGTCTGGACAAACTTTAAAACAAGTGAACCTCTAGAAACCCCCTAATGTGGTGGTTTTATAGGAGGGTTGGAAATTAAAGTGAATTGTCCAAGTTTCTACAATTGAGGTGTGTTGTTTTAAAATGTAGAAAAAATAGTGAATAAATGGGGACATCAGATAAATTCCAATGTTGTAAAATATATTTTGTATTTGAAACCTCTCAGGGAACTTAAAAAATATTTGGGTGATCTTCTTTCACCATAATTCTTTAATCTTCTATGGTTTTTCCACATCTCACCTTTTTTACTTCAGTGTCTCTCATCTTCTTGTAGAGCAACATCGTTGCATTTATCTTCTTGTCATCCTCTACAATGTTGAAAGGTTGGTATCCATGAAATTGCTTCAGATTGGCAAGAGGTATAGGTTGAAAAATTCTTTGATCTTGGAGAAATTTATTGTCTATTACTGTGGGACCTCTGTGAGATATAGTGATGACTGTACATCCATGACACTCTAATTGTATTACTTAATAGATCACAACTCATTACTGTCATCTCATCTTATTGGCTTTGGTGTTGAATGTGGACTGCACCTTGTTAAGTGCCCTTATTAAGCACTTAAAACAATAAAAGGCCTAGTCACATTGAGATTATTATCACTGTTATGCCTTTTTCTTCTCCCTCGTAATCTGCAAGAAATATACTAACCTTGTCCAGTCTATTAAGAACCAACCTCAAAGCATATTCTTTTAAGTGGCGAGAGATTTTCATGTGGTTATTTTAATATTTCTTAGTCATTAAGGAATCCGAGGTTAAGATGGATCTATGGTTTCCACCTAAATTTATCAGTTTTGAGGGAGAGATTATCCAAATTAGTCAATCATCTATCTTTTTTATTTAGAAAGATCAATTTATGATGTCTATGTTCTTATTCTTTGCCTTTCTTTGGTAAATTTTCTCTAAAATTCTTTCAAAATTGTTCATTTGAGATGCTTGTATGTTGCACAATGCATATACTCCTATTCTTCTTTGTGTAACTTATATGCAATCTTAATGTCATTGCTCCTTTCCTTTATGCTTTTTCTATTGTTAGGTATACATGAAGACTACCTAGATGGGAATGGTTTCAGATTAATCGCACATCCTTAGAATATGTAGTCTAGAATCCATGTTTCTGTTCTCACTACTTGCCAAAAGATTTTATTTTTTATTGGATGTTTACCTTTGCTTGTTTGTGTCTCCATTTTCCAGCTTTATCATTCTTTCTTTTTACTCTTGCTAGATATTTATTTTCTACATTTTTGTTTATTTCTAGGTTTATAGAAATGTATTAAAGGAATATTTAGAAGGCATGTCACCTTGTTTGACCTAGTGCAACTAAGATTTTTGGATTTCCTGAGTTTGAAATGCCACATGTTCTTGAAGTTTTCATGAAATAATAGAGATCTCCAGCCGAAAATACACCTAGTCATTTTAATTCTAACTACTAATTTTTCAAACCATTCTTAGGAACCCATTATTGAAAGAGACAGTGGGAATGTGCTGGAAGAGTAGTGAAGTTGCAAGCTTTCAGGGTATGGGATTGTGGAAGGAATTATCACATAAGTAAGTCAAACTTAAATCCATTTTATGTTTTGGTGAGATATATTATCACTGAGACTTGAGACTTTGTTGCGGTATATTGATCTGGAATAGATCCAAGACAAACAATAAGGTATTACAGACTCATGTGCATGGATGTGCTTATGTTATTTTATGCAACGGATCGATAAGATTGTGAAATACATAGGTAATGAAGCAATTAAAGAAAACATAGTAGGCAACACATATAAACACAACAAGTTTAATAAGGAGTTCACCCAATACTCTTGGGATACGTCTCCTGGTCCAGCCTTCAGTGGTGGCCTCTTTTTTATGTTTTCAAGCAGATTTTTTACAACAGTGAGCTCAATTTGAGTCTCACACAACATATATAAATCAGCACGACTAGACTTGGATCCCCCAAGTCTCTAGAGTACACAGACTCTCCTCACTGAATTCTCGAACTCTATTGGTCACAGTAGTATGAGCCCAATCTGAGTCTCATACATGACAGGCATTACAGAGGAGTACGCTTGAACCTCTAAAGCCCTCTCTAGAGCACACAGACTCTTTGACTCTTTTTGTCTCTGTCTTGACTCTGGCTCAATGCTGCCTTTGCTTCTGCAGGTCAGCTTGGCTTCTCGTCTCTGCTTCTCACTTGCTTCCCCTTTCTCTCTCTGTCAGTTTGTGGCTTTAAAGCTAATTTTCTTCTTGACTGTTTGTTTCCACTTCCTGGCTTTCCGGTTCCGCTGCCTCTATCCGTCTGAATCTGTCTGTCCTTCGTAATCAGTCACCGCATAATGATTCACATGGAGGTGGCCACCTAGTTCATAACGTATGAGTTTCAGTTCTCTTGGACATATTTGAAATGACCGTTTATTCTATTAACTCCAAGAATACCTGTGAAACACGACCTTTCGCCAACGCATTGTCCATATCGGGCTTCAAATCCTATACAACTCTTCCTATTGACCCCATCAAATCTAGTCATCCATCGGAATGCATCTCCCCCATTGATCTGGGGCCTCTAAATCCTATGATCATCGTCCATATCGGGTGGTAAGTAACATGATGTTTACCCGTCCGATGTGAGCAATTTTCTCTCTCTTCCACTAGACACGTGGCAACCATTGTATGGCATCGGGCGAGACTCGATTGAAACCGCTTACCGCTCGAAGCCCTTTCGATATCCTGTCGGTTTTTATGCAACTCCACTTCTGACAGAATCAGAATGATATCCACTGCATTTTATTATTTTTCAGGTCCAAGTGCTTACGGCCTTTCCTTCTTTGAGGGGCTTGCCCTACGATATGCAATTAGCGACTTCACTAATCGCATATCAGAAACTACCCCTGTTTCTTAAAATGGCCTCTACATTTGCAAATTTGTGATAGCGTGCAATACCATGGGCCAATGGTCTACGCGCTTGACCGAAGGTCCTTGTTGCTCCGCATTGATCACCAATTGCAACTGTTACAAGGATACCTTCGATAGCTTAATCTTTATAAGACTTGTAGCCTTTGGCATAATTTTTGAAGAGTTCATGAAAACTTAGAGAGTTTTCTAGGATCCAATTTGGATCACGGCCTTCACATTGAAAAAGGTTTTGGACCACCAAAAGTTGGTTTTTAAGCATCAATCAAGTGAGGATATAGATTCCTCGCTTGCCCAATTTCTATCCATATTTCACTGCTCGTTTTTGAACCTTTGAGCCCAATCCTAAGGTAATTAATATCCCCTCTGCACGTAGTTTTCACCTTCCTATCGAGAACTATGTCTTCCTGCAATTCATTAAGATATTCAGGCAACAGATCATCAATAGAAGGAAATTGAATCTGCTCTTTGGGATCTTCAATTAATGAAGGTTCAAACAGTCTCAAGCTTTCTGCATTAAGTACTAAATAGATGTGCATGTAAGCTGGAAAATCAAGGTGAAAATCATTCTCACCGATTTTCTCAAGTAACTTGAAAGGTCCATACTTTATCAGCTTCAGCTTCTTACCTTCACCTTGCATTCTGTCTTTGCTGATATATAGCTAGACTTGGTCACCAACTTGGAAACTATGCTTATTCCGATGCTTATCATGCCTTGCCTTGTACTTTGCTTGGCTCTGTTCCAGCTATTATAGTACTGCCTAGTGAATCTCTTGGATTTTTTCAATGAACTTGGTTGCCTTGTCCACATCACTGTGTCCATCAACCGCTATGTCTTTACCAAAGACAAAAATCCAAGGGAGACCTTGGTATGAAACCAAAATAGGTATCAAAAGGAGATCTTTGTGTAGAAGAATGTTTAGCCTGGTTGTAAGCATGTTGCACATAACACAAATTTTCATCCCAAATCTTGGGATGCTTACTGCAATAGCCTTTGGGCGATCACTGTTCTGTTGACCACCTATGTTTTTCCATCTGTTTGTGGATGAAAGGTTGTGCTCTTCTTCAGTCTGGTGTCCATCAATTCCCACAGACTAGACCAAAACTTCCCAACAAATCAGGAATCTCGATCAGATACAATAGAAGTGGGTAATCCAAAATGAGCCCATACATGCTGAATGAACAACTTTGCTATTTGTTCAGCTATAATCTGTTTGTTACAGGGTATCAAAATACATATTTTGTTGAACCTATCCACAACAACATATAAATAGTCATGACCTTTTCTAGATTTAGGAAATCCCCCAACAAATTCCATGGAAACACTTTCCCAAGGATGAGAAGGAACTGGTAGTGGAGTGTACAAGCCTAGTTTTCTATTATTGGGCTTGCTTTTAGCACACATGGTACACCCTCTTATATATCTAGAAACTGTCTCATTCATTTTGGGCCAATAACAAAATCTTTGCAGTTGTGTAACTATTTTACTTACACCAAAGTGACCTGAAATTAGAGAAGTGTGTGCTTCCCTAATTATCTTTACTCTTTCGGTTTGAGGAATGCATAACTTTCCCAAATGATACAAGAGTTGGTCCTTAATATGATAATCCAATTCTTCTACTTGTCTGGCATGACATAAAGTTGCATATACATCTTTGAAATCTATATCTTGAGCATATTGTTCGATGTAGCTTTCATGCAATACTGAATTATGCTTAAGTATAGTAGATGCATTTATGATTGGTTTGGACACCATATCTGCAACTTTATTGTGTATGCCCTTTTTATATTTGATGACAAGATGAAACTATTGTAGAAAACACATCCACGTATAGTGCCTTTATTGCTGCAACTTAGTTTGTGAGTGTAAATATTGAAGTGGTTGATGATCAATATGTATAACTGTCTCTTTGCCCATTAGATAATTTTTCCATTTTTTCACACTCTATACTAATGCATACAATTCTTTATCATATGTAGGATAATTAACTATTGTATAATTAAATGTCTCAGAATGATAACATATGGGTTTATTGTGCTGCTTCAACACTGCTCCCATGGCATAGTCACTGGGATTCGTTTCAATCTCAAAGGGTCTTTGAAGATCGGGCAGTGCTAGTACTGGTGTTGTACTAATCTTTCCTTTTAAGGTGTCAAAGGCTTTCAGTTGTTTGCCTCCCCACTGAAACACCTTATTCAATCCTATTAAAGCATGTAAGGGAGCTGCAATCAAGGAAAAGTTAGCAATAAACTTTCTCCAATACTATGTTGCTCCTACGAAGCTTCTAACTTCTGTAGCAGATTTGGGTTTAGGCCAGTTTACAATGATTACAACCTTAGAGGGATCTATATTCAATTCACCACCCCCTACAATATGACCCAAATAATTCAAAGATGTTTTGCCAAATTCACATTTTCATAGCTTAACCTAAAGATTTTATCTTTTCAAAACATCTAGAGTTTGCTTTACATGCTTCAAATGTTCTTCCCATGTTTTACTAAATATATGAATGTCATCTAGATATACAATGACAAAATCATCAATAAAAGGACTGAGTACATCATTCATTACTCTCATGAAAGTAGCAGTAGCATTAGTTAAGCCAAAAGGCATAACCAACCACTCATACAATCCTTGCTTTGTTTTGAAAGCAGTCTTCCATGCATCTCGTTATGCAACTCTGACCTGATGGTAGCCACAATGCAAGTCCAACTTGGAAAAGTAAACAACTTCTTTCAACTGATCTAATAGATCATCTATGCGAGGAAGGGAATAATGGTTTTTAATCATTATCTTGTTCAGTGCTCGGTAATCAATGCACATTCTCCATGAGCCATCTTTCTTTCTCACCAAGACAATTAGAGAGCCACATGGTGATGTGCTAGGTCTTATGAACCCTTTCTCGAGCAGCTCTTGTACCTGCTTCTTGATTTCTGCATTATCTAAAGTGGACAACCTGTACATTCCGATGTTAAGCAATGGAGCATCTTGCTGCAAATTAATATCATGTACTATTTCCTTTTTTGGGTGGCAGACCTTTAGGTTCTTGAAATATCATATCATATTCTGAAACAAATTTTTCTAAATCAACTTGATGTTTAGCATTACAGCCTTCAAATACATTGGTTTTATCAGGTTTCTTTTCCTTTACAACCATCAGTAAAAATTGTTTGCATGAATTTACAATTCTTTTCATCTGCCCTGAGTTTATGAGAGTATAATTATTCTTGAGTTTATGACATCTTACAATATATTTGATTCCACCTTTAAAGAGTTGATACTTTTTTTCAGCTCTATAGAAAATGGCTTTTCTATCATACAAGTAAGGACTTCCTAAAACAATTCCACATATATCCAAGGGAACAATATCTAACTCGACCTCATCTACAAATGCTGACCCAAAAGAAACCCTATGTTTACATTGTCTAGTCATTTGTATCTTTGCTTTATCACATAACCAACCCAATGGATATGGATTCTTATGAGGTGTGGTTAGTAATCCCATTTTCTTTACAATTGCTTCAGAAATTAAGTTTACTTGTGAGCCACTATGAAACAAAGTATCAATCTTTTGATGCTTGGAAATAACTCTAATATGAAAAATCTCATGTCTTTTCCTATCATTTTCTTCATTATCAATAGATTGTGCAGAATTACTAGTAGATGATTAAGAATTTTTACCTTTTATACCTATGGTTGTGATTGTTGTTTCATCCCCTGAGTCTGACCCCAAATCCTTCTAGATAGCTGCAACAGTCTTCTTCTTTTTGCCATCGTACTTCTTGAGTTTAAATTTTGGATGCAGAATCCAATAGTGTTCATCATCATGCCCATCCTTCTTGCAGTGAGTGCATGAAAGTTTGGTCTTTTGTACAACGTTTTTCTTCCTCTCTTTCCATTTTTTCTTTCTCTTTTCCTTGCTCTTGCTGGTAGTGGGTTTTGATGATCCCCCAACTTCTAGGTTCAAATTCTTGCCTCTAACCTCTAGATGTGTAGCCTGAACAGATACCTCATCTATTCTAGTGGGATTAGACATGAGAATGGTATGTCTCAAATAACTATGTAGACCACCTATATACTTCAGGAAAGTTTCAAGTGAGTCTAAAGAAATTCCTAGAATCAAAGCTCTTTTTCTAAATTCTTGGGTTTAACTTTGTACACTTTTCCCTTTCAATTGGCAAAGAGTTTTCCAACTCATTATAGCTTGCTACATATAAGCTAGTGGATAAAATCGTTTTTTAATTGCAGAAACAAATTCATTCCAGGTAGAAATAATTTTACCATGCTTCTTCAAATCAGCTCGTGTCCTGCCTTCCCACCATACCAGGGCGGTGCCTCCAAGGCGTAGGCTAGCCAGCTAAATATTTCTCCTTTCTGAATCGATGTTCTGCACTCTGCAATATACATCAATCTGTCTAATCCAATTATCTAGATTTTCTGCCTTCAATTCTCCGTCATAAACTGGCAAATCAAACTTCACATCTAATTTAATCAAAGAAAGTTTCTTCTTTTTCTTTTCAGGGCTTTCTTTATGTGAAGAAGATGATGATGAAGGTGATGATGGGGGAGATGGTGGAGAGGGCTTCTCTTCTTTTCCTTTCCCTTCTGGGTTGGCAACTAGAAGAGGTTCTTCTACTCCTCTATCTTGTTTGGAGGTTGATGACTCTCCACCTCTACCTCTCTTAAATTCTCTATACATTTCTTCTACCATGGCTCTTATGGTCATGAAACTATCCATGAACTAGGAGTCTAATTCCAAGGGACTTTCTTTTGATGTTTTCCTCTTAGGATAGACTCTTCCAATTTCTAGGATAGCTTCAACCAACTCTCCTTCTCCTAATTTAAGCTTTGATCTAGTTATCATTCAACAAAAGGAATCCAGCACAACCTTGTCTAACCTTAGCAACCTAGAGCTCCGATACCACTTGATCTGGAATAGATCCAAGACAGAAAATAAGGTATTACAGACTCATGTGAATGGATGTGCCTATGTTATTTTATGCAACGGATTAATAATATTGCGAAATACATAGACAATGAAGCAGTTAAAGAAAACATAACAAGTAACACATATAAACACAACAAGTTTAATAAGGAGCTCACCCAATACTCCCGGGCCATGTCTCCTGGTCCAGCCTTCAGTGGTGGCATTTATTTTATGTTTTCAAGTAGAGTTTTTACAACAATGAGCTCAATTTGAGTCTCACACAACATATATAGATCAGTGGGACTGGACTTGGATCCCCCAAGTCTCTGGAGTACACAAACTCTCCTCACTAAATTGTCGACCTCTATTGGTCACAGTAGTATTAGCCCAATATGAGACTCATACATGACAGGAATTACAGGGGAGTACACTTGAACCTCTCAAGCCTTCTCTGGAGAACATAGACTCTTTGACTCTCTCTGTCTCTATCTTGACTCTGGCTTGATGCTACCTTTGCTTCTACAGGTCAGCTCAGCTTCTCGTCTCTGCTTCTCACTTGCTTCACCTTTCTCTCACTGTCAATTTGTGTCTTTAAAGCCAATCTTCTTTGTGACTATTCATTTCCACTTCCCAGCTTTCCGGTTCCCCTGCCTCTATCCATTTGAATCCCTTTGTCCTGCGTAATCAGTCACCGCATAATGCCTCACAGGGAGGTGACCACCTAGTTCATAACGGATGAGTGTCAGTTCTCTTGTACATGTTTGAAATGACCGTTTACTCCGTTAACTCCAAGAATACCCGCGAAACACGACCTTCCGCCAATTCATTGTCCATATCGGGCTTCAAATCCTATACAACTCTACCTATTGACCCCGTCAAATCTGGTCATCCATCGAAACACGTCTCTGTCGTTGATCTAGGGCCTCCAAATCCTATAGTCATCATCCATATCGGGTGGATAAGTAACATCATGTTTACCCGTCCGATGTGAGTGGTTTTCTCTCTCTTCCACCGGACGTGTGGCAACCATTGTATGGCATCAGGCAAGACTCGGTTGAAGCCGCTTACCACTCGAAGCCCTTCCGATATCCTGCCGGTTTTTGTGGGACCTCGCTTCTGATGGAACCAGAATGATATCTGTTGCATTTTATGATTTTTCGGGTCCGGGTGCTTGCGGCCTTTCCTTCTTTGAGGGGTTTTCCCTGCGATATGCGATTAGCGACTTTTCACTAATTGCATATCAGAAACTACCCCTGTTTCTTGAAATGGCCTCTACATTTGCTAATTTGTGATAGCACGTGTTACCATGGGCTGACGGTCTACGCGCCTGACCGACGGTCCTCGTTGCTCCATGCTGATCACCAATTGCAACTGTTAGGAGTATACCTCCGATAGCTTGATCGTTATAAGAGTTGTAGCCTTTGGCATAATTTTTGAAGAGTTCATGAAAACTTAGAGAGTGTTCTAGGATCCAATTTTGATCATATATGGTTTCAAAAGGGTTCTATCTACAAATATAGAGAAAGATATTTAAAGCCTCCGTGAAATAAAAAATGCCATGATGTAATTCTATTAGTTATAACATTACTTGTAGTAAGAATCAACATTGGTTTGGTTGTTAGTATTTTTTTCTCATCGAGTCATGTCACAATCCTTGCAATTTTGTTTTGTTTTGATATCAAAATGATTGGAAATCCTCCCTTTGCCTTTTAGTGGTAATATTATTCCATAATTGGTATTCTACTCAACTTGGGAACATAGGTATATTAGAAGAAAAATGTCCCAAGTGCATTTGATAGAAATATTTTATCTATAGTTTCATGGGTGCTTCTTATGCTCCCCCCCCTCAACCACACTTCTACAAAGAAAATTGTTGCACCTCTACATTTATAATTTTAAAAATATTAAACTAGTTGCATCAACACCCACACCTGCGCTTAGCCACACCCATGCATCATTGGTCTTATTCTTTGAGAATTTTAGTCACCATCTGCATAAATTTGATAATGGGAGGGATTCATGTGTGATTTCCATTTTTCTGATCTATGCATATGCTCCATGTAGGATTTTCCTTTGATGATGCATTCTAATGTACTATAGTTGAAAATGTAAATTATTTAGTCAATGTTTGTGAGAATATTATTACACCATGCCACACTTCACTTGTGGTTTTGATGTGTAGCTTTACTGTAAAAAATAGATACACAATCTAAGTTCATTTTGCTAGCTGCCATTAGTAGCTCTTTAATCCAAATCACCCATAAGAGCATGTGATGAGGCATGTAGTTGCAAATATTGAGGGAGAAGTTGTCCCTCTTATAAGCATGGGGGAGTGCTCTCTTCTTGAATAAATTATAGTATGTTCTTGTACAAAGATATGTGATTATAAAGAGTCAAGTTCTCATCCGTCTTCTAGTGATGCTTAGAATAGTCTAACATAAACCTTTGGGCAGCAAAGTGAATATCATGTTTAAGATTATATGATAGATCAGGTGCATGAATATGAACATATGATAGTGAATGAGAACTATAAGGATTTCACTTATATTTTCCCTACATGAAGAGGGCAGCCATGAAGGCAATTTTAGGAAAAATCCCTGAATCCATGGCTTTATTGGAGATTTAAAGAAACTAGAACTCTTACAGACCAATGCTCATTTATTTGAAGAACAACTTCATCATTTGGCCTAGAGAATTTTGGATCAGAAAAAGGTGATTGAATAACAATCAAGTAAAATGGCTAGATTAGAGGGATGGCTCTTAAACATAACCTAAATAGTTTCAGATCGAAAGAACATAATTGAATCGAGAATCAGTAGTATAATATGGTTAGAATTAGAATTACCTGTTGCTATCATTTAGTGCACTAGACATGCAAAAGGTAACTGAAACTCTTAAGGTATATACCTTAGCTAGCCTAGAATGCGCTAATCCAGGGGCAACTATTGTTGATATAGATGGAGATGGAAATTTTCAGATAAATGTGCAATAATTGGAGACCATCAGGGTAGAAAATATGCTTGTTAAGATGATGGTATTGAACAATCAACACTTGGTCATGGTAAGCACCAATCCAAGGGCTACTATTGTTGATATAGATGGAGAGTGTAGCTTTCTGATAAATGTGCAAGAATTGGCCACCATCAGGGTAGAAAACTTTCTTGTTAAGATGATGCTATTGAAAAATCAGCACTTGGGCATGGTGGTTCAATGGGAGGATTGCTTTTACAAAGAAAACATAGCACATACTTACCTCTGGGATCCATGTACTGAATTTGATATTTTCCCCAATCTTTTGAAGATGCTAGAGGCATGTAATATACCAAAAATTAGGGTAACAAGCAAAGAAGATGTTAGGGAGGCTATTTCACAAATCCTCGATACCCCAAAGCCATATTTATTGGATGTCATTGTGCCAAACCAGGAGAATGTCTTGTTTATGGTAGCCTGTGGTGGAGCTTTTACAGATATTATAACCGAAGGTGATGGGAGAAGAGCATACTAAAAGGAAGAGGCTAAGTTGTTTCTCATTGTATAAGGTTATTCTAGGTTCTAAAAGTGGATTTTCACTATTTTCCTTTCGAAGGTATGGAGAAAGATTTATTTTCTCTCCTTTGAAATTTTATTGGTAGGACACATTTTATTTCTCTAACTTATACAGTACATAAATCAGGGCAGGTTTGGACACCTTAGATTGTTCACAAAGTCTTTATTTTATGTTTATATGTTGTGATTGCTTAGAATTAATGCAACAAACTTTCATCTATGTTTCTACTGATATTGGGTGGCCCATGAGGCAAGGGAATAACTTGTGGTGCATTGTATCTTTAGTTCTACTTCTTATTTTTCAGTATTTTCCTGTTTGTTATAGAAATTGTGCATTCATTTCATTGCATAAAACATTTTACAAAGTAAGATTCAGATAAGACATCCAAGGATTAATTGAAAATAAAATATACGAGGAGGATAAATATGGTAGTGTCATAGATTTCGTAATAACATATGGCATACAGGTTTGATGGTAACTTACTATTTCTACCCTTGACAATGGACTTTGAAAACATGTACATCCTATACGTAACAAATTTGTGTTTTAAAGATTGAAATTCTGATCATGGAATATCTGAGAGAACTTTTCCTGAAGGGTATTCATGATATCAGGATAAATGAGAAAGGATGAACAACATTTTTAAGTACTATTTTTTTTATGTACTCTATAGGGTTGTTGAATGAAAATGATGTGGTGGTGTCCTAGCAAAACTGAGTTCTGGAAGATTTTGATTTATATTGGGACATGAGAAAATGTGGAATTAAACATCATAAAAACTTCTTACAGTGATCCTCAGTTTGCGAAGGAGTTAGGAATTTAACATTTCACCTCCAAATACCTTAATTTTCATTTTTGGAAGAAATTTCTTAATAATTTTAGATCATGGGTCATTACTCATGATTGAAAGGCTAAAAAGTCTATTTTGTTTCTTGCATGGGTGAACTACCTCATGTATTTTTTGCTTGGCATGCTGGGTTGCACATTCTGTTGTCAAAATAATTATACAAGATGGCTTTGATGTAATAATGATAGCATTAATAGATCACAATGCATTACTGTCAGCGCTCCTTATTGGCTTTGGTGTTGAAGGTGGATTACACCTTGTTAGGTGCCATTCTTAAGCACTTATAGGAATAATAAACCTAATCACATTAAGATTATTACCACTGTTATGTCTTTTCCTTATTTACAATAATGTGCAAGAAATATAACTAACCTTGCGCAGTCTATTAAGCACCAATATCAACACTTATTCTTTCAAGTAGTGATAGGCTTGTACGTGGTTATTTTAATATTTCTTGGTCAATAAGAAATCTGAGGTTAAGATGGATCTATGGTTTCCACTTACGTTTATTGGTTTTGAGGGACAACTTATCCAAGTTAGGCAATCATCTACCTTTTTTATTTACAAAGATCAATTTCTGATGTCTATGTACTTATTCTTTGCCTTTCTTTGGTAAATTTTCTACAAAATTATTTCAAAATTGTTTATTTGAGATGCCTGTTTGTTGCATAATTTGTATATTCCTATTATTCTTTGTGTAACTTCAATACAATCTTAATTTCATTGCTCCTTCCCTTTATGATTTTTATGTTGTAAAGCATACATGTTGTGTAATTTAGATGAAGCTTAATGTCATTGCTCCTTTCCTTTATGCTTTTTCTATTGTAATGAAGACATGATGACTACCTAGATGGGAACGGTTTCAGATTGAGGACACATCCTTAGAATATGTAGTACAAAATCCAGATTTCTCTTCTTGCTACTTGCCAAAAGTTTTTTTTTTATTGGATCTTTACTTTTGCTTGTTTGTGTCTCTCTTTGCGAGCTTTATCATCCTTTCTTTTTACTCTTCCTAGATATTTCTGTTCTACATTTTGGTTTATTTCTAGGTTTATAGAAATGTATTAATGGAATATTTAAAAGGCATCTCACCTTGTTTGACCCGGTGCAACTAAGCACGGGGGCTTCACTGGGGGAGAAATATCATACCACGTGGGTTCATATTGGGGAATATATATTGAGGAAAAAATGACATAATATATTGAGGGATATATAGGGGGTAAAGGGTTTTTATATTGGCAAATATAAAAAATGGAGCTCAAAATTAATGAAAAAATATAAAGGGGTGTAAAAAATGTTAATGAAAAAATGAATATCTACGATATCTAGAGAAAGTAGGAGTTTTTTAAATTGGGAAGCTGTATTGGGTTCATATTAGCAGGGGGTTAAATAATGTGATTTTTAGAGGTATTTTCCAATATGTAGTCAAATTAAGGGTATTGTCTAATATTCCATGAATGCACGTGAAATCTCAGAGGTTCGCTGAGTGAATCCCCCATGCAAATAAGCTTTTTGATTTCCTGAGCTTGAAATGTCACATGTTCTTGAAGTTTTCATGAATTTATAGGGATCTCCCACCAAAGGATACCTAGACATTTTAATTCTAACTACTGATTTTTCAAACCATTCTGAGGAACCCATTATTGAAAGAGACACTCGGAATGTGATGGAAGAGTAGTGAATTTGTAAAATTTTAGGCTATGGGATCATGGAAGGCATTATCACATAAGTAAGTCAAACTTAAATCCATTTTATGTTTCGTGAGTGAGATTATTGCTAGGACTTGAGACTTTGTTGTGGTATATGATTTCAAAAGGGTTCTATCTACAAATATAGAGAAAGAGATTTAAAGCCTCAATAAAATAAAAAATGCCATGGTGTAATTTCGTTAGTTAGAACATTACTTGTAGCAAGAATCAACATTGGTTTGGTTGTTAGTACTTTCTTCTCATGCAGTCATGTCATAGTCCTTGCAATTTTGTTTTGTTTTGATATCAAAATGATTGGAAATCCTCCCTCTGCCTTTGAGTGGTCATCTTATTCCATAATTAGTGTTCTACTTCAACTTGGGAATGCAGGTTTATTAGAAGAAAAATGTCCCAAGTGAATTTGATAGAAATATTTTATCTATAGTTGCATGGGTGCTTCTTATGCTCCCACCCATCAACCACACTTCTACAAAGAACATTGTTGAACCTCTACATTTATAATTTTAAAAATATTAAATTAGTTTCATCAACACCCACACCTACACCTAGACACACCCATGCATCATAGGTATTATTATTTGAGAATTTTAGTCACCATCTGCATAAATTTTATAATGGGAGGGATTCACGTGTGATTTCCATTTTCTTGATCTATGCATATGCTCGGTGTAGGATTTTCCTTTGACAATGCATTCTAATGTACTATAGTTGAAAATGTAAATTATTTTGTCAATGTTTGTGAGAATATTAATCCTCCATGCCACACTTCACTTGTGGTTTCTATGTGTAGCTTTACTGTATAAAATAGATACACAATTAAGTTCATTTTGCTAGTTGTGATTAGTATCTCTTTAATCCAAATCGCCCATAAGAGAATGTGATGATGCATGTAGTTGCAAATATTGAGGGAGAAGTTGCCCCTCTTATAAGTGTTGGGGAGTTCTCTCTTCTTGAATAAATTATAGTATGTTCTTGTACAAATATATGTGATTTAAAGAGCCAACTTCTCATCCGTCTTCTAATGATGCTTAGAATAATCTAACATAAACCTTTGGGCAGAAAAGTGAATATCATGTTTAAGATTATATGATAGATTAGGTGAATAATATGAACATATGATAGTGAATGAGAACTATAAGGATTTCAGTTATATTTTCCCTGCAGCTGTGAAGGAAATTTTAGGCAAAATCCCTGAATCCATGGCTTTATTGGAGATTTAAAGAAACTAGAACTCCTACAGACCAACGTTGGTTCATTTGAAGAACAATTTCATGAGTTGACCTAGACTATTTTGGATCAGATAAAGGTGATCGAATAACAATCAAGTAAATTGGCTAGATTAGAGGGATGCCTCTTAAACATAACCCAAATAGTTTCAGATCGAAAGAACATAATTGAATCCCAAATCAATAGTATAATATGGTTAGAATCAGAATTACTTGTTGCTAGCCTTTAGTGCACTAGACATGTCAAAGGTAACTGAAACTCTTAAGGTATATATCTCAGCTAGCCTAGAAAGCGCCAATCTAGGGGTGATTGTTGTTGATATAGATGGAGATGGCAATTTTCTAATGAATGTGCAAGAATTGGCCACCATCAGGGTAGAAAAATTTCCTGTTAAGATGATGGTATTGAACAATCAACACTTGGGCATGGTGGTTCAATGGGAATATTGCTTTTACAAAGAAAACAGAGCACATACTTACCTCAGGGATCCATTTACTGAATGTGATATTTTCCACAATCTTTTGAAGATGGTAGAGGCATGCAATATACCAGCAGCTAGGGTAACAAAGAAAGCAGATGTCAGGGAGGCCATTTCACAAATGATCGATACCCCCGGGCCATATTTATTGGATGTCATTGTGCCACACCAGGAGCATGTCTTGCCTATGATACCCAGTGGTGGATCTTTTAAACATATTATAGCCGAAGGTGATGGGAGAACAACATACTAAAAAGAAGAGGTTAAGACGTTTTTCATTGTATAATATTATTCTAGGTTCTAAAAGTGCATTTTCACTATTTTCATTTTGAAGGTATAGAGAAATATTTCTTTTCTCTCGTTTGTAATTTTATTGGTAGGACATATTTTATTTCTCTAGCTTATATGGTACATAAATCAGGGCAAGTTTGTACACCTTAGATTGTTCACAAAGTCTTGATTTTATGTTTATATCTTGTGATTGCTAAGAACGAATGTAACAAACATTCATCTATGTTTCTACTGATATTGGGCAGCCCATCAGGCAAGGACATAAATTGTGGTGCATTGTATCTCTAGTTCTACTTCTTATATTTCTATATTTGGCCATTTTTTATAGTAAATGTGCATTCATTTCATTACATAGACCATTTTGCAAAATACGATCCGCATAAGATATCCATGGTTGAATTGAAAATAACCTATACGAGGAGGATAAATTTGGAAGTTTCATAGGTTGCATCATAACATATGGCATATAGGTTTAATAGTAACTCACTATTTCTACCTTTGACAATGGACTTTGAAAGGGTGTCCATCCTATACGTAACAAATTCGTGTTTTCAATATTTTTTCAATTTCTAACTTGGGATCTTGAAGTGAAGACTATTTACTAAATGTCTTTGTCAAATACCTTAGAGATGTAACTGTTGTTGTACTTAGCTATTGTCTAACAATTATAGTAGCTAGTGAATTCCATATTGCAGGACATATGTTGGAAAGTCAAATTTTCTCTATTCCCAGAATTATAGAGTTGAGTTTTATAGTATTATTAAAAAACATTTACCATTGACAACGATTTATGAATTATAGTTCTACAAATGGACATCGCTCCTAGAGTCAAAAAATTCAATGTTCAGGAAGAAAGAGTATGCGGTGTTGTGGGGTGATGTTTAGGGGTGGGTCTTCGGATCAATACATCTATTCTTGTACATCGCATGGTAAATCATGCTCAAATTCTCTGTAGTGAACCATTTTTTGGCAACATGTTTCATTCTTATTTAATTGGAGCTCTTCTTCATTCGAGGATTCTTCTGCCCAGACAATTTTAGGTTCCGCAACTAGCTATTTGAGATAGTCAACATAAATTTGGATTGTTGCACCTAGATATGCAAATTTAGATTTGGAAAGATAGTCATCATATTGTTAGCTATAATCATTTCATGAATTAATGTTATTTTATTTAGCTTATCTACTGTCATCTACTAGTAATTTTTCAAAGACTATCAAATATTTACTATTGGAACTTGAAATACCATGTTTGAAGATTAAGAGGAAATCTATGTTGGAAAAGTAAGTAATTTCTATTTATTTTAGCTCTAAATGACATTTTGTTTACTAATGTATGTTTTAAATGATGTTTTATATGGTAGGGTTCTTCTCCAATTTATGCCTTACGACCTTTTCTTTGCAACTTTTAGTGCAATTGCTAGTTTACAAATTCATAATGTGTACAAAATCCAAAATTCGGTGAAATTGTTTGAGAGATGCTTGTGATATGAAAGCTAAGATAGGTAAGACTCTAAGAAATGAATCTACATGATTGAAATTGTAATATAATTGCGAGAGTTCTTAAAATGGAAAAGGCCCTCAAGTGCAATAACGAGTAACTAGTATTTTCATATTAGTTTTGCTAAATTTTAATAAATACAATGATCAATCTTTATTTTTCACAAAAAGGTTATATTTTCAAATATATAAATATACATATATATATGAATTTGAATTTGTAAATAAATTTAAAAAAAAAAAAAAAAAACCAATCTAAAATAAATTAGCTTAGATTATTAATTATTTATTTATATACAAAAATTAATATCGATATATGAATGACATTAACCCATTAATGGAATTTTTTAAAATGTAAATTTTAATTTATTATTATAAAAATAAATATAATATTAATATTAATTCAAATTTTAATTTTAATTTTATATCATTTGGACATTGAAATATTTAAAAAATATTAGTATTATTATGTAATACTATAAACAAATATTTCATACATTTTTATTATTTTAAAATATATTTAAATGATACTAAGTTTTATTAGTACAAGTTGAGGATAGGCCTCGTCACCAAGGCAATTGAGGATCAAATTTCATGGGGTGGTTTTTCCCTGTGTTAGGGGGAGGAGACATGTTAAAAATTCCAATCAGTAAAAGATGGTGGTCACACGGAATGACTTTGACATCTTAGATGCCCCTAGCTCGAGGTTTGACCGGTCTAATCCAGATATTTACTAGTGGAATTATCAACTAGTAGAAAGGTTCGCTGGCCACCAATCAATGGTGGGCCTTTTCGTTCTTGGAAAGTGTGATACTCTAAAAGAGAGTGAACGAGATGCTCTCCTTTCTTGGAGATTGAAGATATACTCTTGAGCCACAAAAAAGTCTAGAGAATCACAAACAACTTAACAAACAAACAAAAACTATACAGTTAAAGGATATAATCACAAAATTTCTTTGCACATTGTAATGAAACTTAAGAACATTTATAACTATAATGGTAAGCTGCAATCAGGGGTTTGATACAGAAATTGGCATATTAATGGGTAACATAGTCAACTATATTTTCAATATAAACCTTAATGAAGTTTATTTGTCTGCGTTTCTTAATTCAAATCCTTATTTTCTTTTTTTTAAATTAGAAAAAGTTAAGTAATAATTGAATTTTTATAATTAAAATTAATATTTTAAATATTATATTTTATTAAATAAATATAAAATTAAAATAGTAGTTAAAATTTTCATAATGGTAAAATTTCAAATAATAAGTTTTTCTATCCATTAGATTAAATTATGAATCTCAAAGAAATTCATACCGCAGACTCCCCACCAAAAAAACTATCTACTGACGAAATCAAAACTAAAAAATAAGGTTGAAAATAATTTTGAACATAAAAGATGACAGTGATAATGACTTTTACTCACGATGCTGAAGTACTTTGAAAATTAAATCATCATTTCAGGTAGTTTGTTGAATGGAATTTCGTTGGAATAACAAATTCTTAGTAGGTGGAAGTCATGTTTATAGAGGAAACATTTCAATTGGATTGTCATTCGTCAGTGAAATTTCGTAGGAAGCATTTACTATAGCCGGAAGTCATGCTCTGATTGTGCATTCAAGATTTGAATTGGAGTTGTTATTGTACCTATTCACTATTTTCTAAAACACGAGGAGGAAATCTAGTCCAGTCTCGCGCGCAATCGCACATGATGGCTTTTGGGCTTGCCGGTCAATACATTTGAAATTCCTGGTTGCTGTCACGGCGATTCCTATTTCTACTGCAAATTTCTATTTAATGCGCCCTGACATGTGGAGGCGATAGCGAAATATAAGGCCCGCCGTTTTTTTTTCTCCAATCATAACGGTGCGCGTTATATTTCACCCCGCATATCAAAACACATTAAATATAAATTTGTGATGGAAATAGGAATCGCCCTGCTGTCACGACCAACTTCTGAAAGTCAATGAAACGATTCAAGGGTGCTACGGTCAGTTTGACCGTCCGGTAACCTCCGCAATTGCTCCTCGGCCCCAGGCTTTTAACACACATGGCAATAGAGCCATAAGTCGAAGCGTAAAACTTATAAAGATAATTTACTAACATGAAGATTAAATCATTTATGGAGCACGGTATTCATAGAATATATTTGAATTGCATTTGCTAACATAAATATTCAAATTGTAAATCAAACAGATTTATTTTATAAATAGTGCATTTGTTTTTTCATTGGTATTAAAAGTGTGTGAAATAAAAATGAAATAATTTTTAAATATAAAAACAATATCTACTATTGTTATAAGAAAAATAGTTTTAAAAAATGAAGATACAGGTTTAGAATAAAAAGAATGCAGCAAGAAAATATTTCATGTAACAAAAATAAAATATTTATCTTTAAAATAATTAAAACTAAAAAAATAATTTATAAATATCATACTTTTAAAATATTATAACAAAATAATTAAATAAATTATTTTAATTAATTAATTAATTTTTCAAATATATGTATATGTTTTTTATCATAATAATAAAATATTTTAGTGTAAAAAAGTACAAGTAAAAATATAAAAAATCAATTATTTACTCATAAAAATAATAAAAAGATGATATATATTTCATTTTATTTTTAATATAAAATTAATGTGGTATTTAAAACATATTACTAATTATAATAGAAAAGACTATGTTCAATGAAATATTTTAATGTGAATGTGGGTGCAGGTTTCATGTTGGGGTTTGAAGAATACTTGATCAAGCTATAATCACAGTACCAATTATGGAGGAGGACAATGCTAGAGCTGCAGAGCTTCGTAGAAGAGGGCAGGTTTTGACCCAATAAATGAAATATGTGGGGTCCAATGGGACCCCATCTTATAAACAGGCAATGATGCACAAGGATAAAACGGCACTGGATGGGGTGCAAATCTCAGAATCTAAGAAGACATGAAAGGAGGATCTGACCAATAAAGGAAAGCTAAACGTCGAGGCCAAAGACACCCAGAAATGAAAAAGAAGTCAATGGCAGCGATAGTACAACAGATAGAGACAGGAAAAACCCTTTTCCAGAGTAGATATCACAAGAGAAGGAGCTTGAGGACGAGCGAACAAGGAAAGAGGAAGATCTAAACCAATGTAAAGCAGAACATGAAGGAACATCTACGAGTGCCAAAAAGAAAGAGAACGAGGGACTTTGCAAGCCTAAAGCCACTGAAAACCTACGGGTAATAATCTCTGACACAGAACAATAGGCTCAGTGTGAACAAATGGAAGAACATGCAGTGATCTACAACTTTATGTGTTTCTAGCCAACGAAACAAGCCTTGTGCTTGTGGATCAATAAGCAATGGAAACCCAGAGGGGATGTAAGACTCCACCTAGGGGCCAAATATTTCTTCATGGTTGTTTTCACCAATTTGGATGACAAGGATTGCATCTTCGATGGAGGCCCGTATTTCTTCACCTCAGCAAGTCTATACATGAGACCTTGGAAGCCCAACTTCGCACCAAAACAGGAACCTTCAAACAGGTACCTGTCTAGATCTGCTTGTTTTCTCTACCGATTGACTACTGGAGACATGCAGCGCTAGAACAGATAGGGAATAAGTTAGGCACCTTCATCAAAGCTTCAGAGGCAACATTACAGAAGAGATACACCTCATGTGCTAGAATCCTTATCGAGATGGATGTTTCAGGGGCTCTGCATGAGGGTCTATGGTTGGAATACAGAGATGAAGTATATTTTCAAGCTATAAACTATGAGCAGATCCCATTTCACTGCAGGAAATGTCTAGAATAGGAAGGTATAGATCTACCAAACATGGTAGAACAATGGAAAAAGAAAGGCATATAACACATATCTGAGGAGGAGGTGAACATAACCAACATGTTATTCATAGCAAGACAACAAGCAGAAATAGACATGCAGAAAATAAGCTTGGGAATAGCAAAGGGTCTTGGGGTGAGAGCTCAAGGACTGCATCAAACCACAACCAACCCAAAGCACCAGAAAAAACGAGGAAGAAGAATAAACAATGAAGCAATACAAGAGCTCGGTCAAATGCTCCTCAACTCGGGTAAGATGAAAGCCATTGAGGCCTTCACACTTTCTTCCTAAAAATTTGTTATTTGTGAAAGTATTTTCATGAAATGCTAGAGGGCTAAATATCCTAAAGAAATAGTGGTTATTAAAGAAAAAAGTCAAAAAGGAACAACGAGATATGATTTTTTTGCAAGAAACTAAAGTTTCCAGCAAAATAATCAAAATAATCACTAAAAAATTGGGAAAAAGAATGGATTCCATAGAGATAGAAAGTAGTGGAAAGGAAGGGGGCTTAGCCACTCTTTGGAATCCTTACGTACTCCAGCTTATATCTTCTAAAGCTGCTAAAAACAATTTTCAGAGGAGATTTTAATATGATCACTTTGCTCACGGAAAAAAAGGAGGCATTAGAATGCTCAATCGGGATGCTGAAGCTTTCAAGGACTTTATCAAATCAGGAAAGCTTGTAGACATCTTCCCCAAGAGCCATGCATTCACACGGAACAATAAAAGGGGAGGTGATAGGCAAATTGCCTCTAGACTCGACAGGTTCTTAGTTACAAAAACCATCCTTATGGAAGGGATTACTGTGGATTCAAACATTCTACCAAGTGGAGGATCAGACCACTAGCCCATAATAATGAATGCGGCCATCCTTGGTACCCCAAGGAACAAACCCTTCAGATTTGAAAAGTTTTGGCTCAGTCATCCAGAGTTCACATCAAAAATAAAACAATGGTGGAGCGAACTAATTAGTATAAGGGGAACCAAGATGTACATTCTCCAAGCCAAACTTAAACATATCAAAACTAGGTTAAAATCCTGGAATCAAGAGGTCTTCGACAACATATTTAAAGAAAAGAAGGTGCTGGAGGATCAATTAGAACAGATTCACAAGGAATGTATCCAGGGGAATATCAACCAAAAAACAATGAACACAGAACATATACTTATGTAGAAATGGCAGGCCAAATACCAATAGGAGGAAACCCTGTGGAAGAAAAACTCTAGAATTCAATGGCCTAAAGAAGGTGAAAAGAATACAAAATTCATTCATCACTCGGCCATTGATCACAGTAGTGCTAATAAAATATTAAGAATGAAGAATGAATAGGGGACCTCTTTTCAAACCCATCATGAAATATCAACCCCCCTCATAAACCATTTTAGCCAACTTGCTTTGGAAGCTAGCATTAATAGAGAGGATGCTATCAGGGATTTAATGACTTCTATTCCCAAGCTTATCACAAAGGATGAAAACAAGTCTTTGAATTGCGCGATCACCATGGAAGAAGTGGAAGAAGCAATGAGGGATATGCCCAATGGTAAGGTGCTAGGACCAGATTGTTTCACCATCGACTTTTACAAAGCCTATTGGGAAATAATCAAAACAGAGGTTTGGGAGGTGGTGGAAGACTCTCGGTGCTCCTTGTCCATCCTAAAATCCCTCAACTCTACCTTCATAATCCTTATACCAAAGGAGGAGGAAGAAAATACACCATCGAAGTTTTCCCAATTGCATTATGCAATGTGTTGTACAAGATCATATCTAAAGTCATAGCTAAGAGATTAAATCCAATTCTTCCAGGGATCATTTAGGAAGAACAATCAAGCTATGTAGAAGGTAGACAAATTATGGATAACATATTGCTAGCTCAAGAGATGATTCATACTCTCCAAACTGAGAAAAAAGATGGCATGCTAATGTAGCTGGACCTTTCGAAGGCTTATGATAAAGTCAGCTCGAACTACTTGGAGGCTATTATGGATGCCTTCGGCTTTGCGAAGAGATGGATAAAATGGATCCTAGCCCTAATTAGTCTACCAGATTCTCTATCCTGGTCAACGAAGCTCCTACAGCCCAGTTTACACCTACTAGAGGTATACGGCAAGAGGATCCCCTGTCCCCCTTTCCGTTTGTAATACTAATGGAAGGTATAATCCAACGTATCAGAAAGGCTAAAGAGGATAGCTTAATTTAGGGTCTCCAACCCTTGCCCTCACGCCCTGTAACCACTCATCAGCTTCATGGCACGCCTTCAGTCAAGGAAGCTCTTGGTTTGAAAAGCATTCTTAATTGTTTCAGCCTTGCTTCAGGTATGGAACTCAATCTCTCTAAATCTTCCATATACATTCTTAACATGCACCTAGCAGTCCATAAAAACATATCTAATATCCTTAGGTTCAAGAGGTGTAACCTCCCTTCCAGATACCTAGGTATTCTGCTGACAGACAAACCTTGGCACAAAATTCATTGGGCGAAAATTCTCACCAATCAAGAGAAGCGTTGTTAGCATTGGACCCATAGAACCCTTAACTTTGTAGGCCGCCTAGTCCTCACCAAATCCATCCTCTAGGCCATACCTCAATTCATGCTTTCTATTCTCCCGGCACCAAAAGGTGTGCTTAAGAGAATTGGACTCATCTAGAAAGCTTTCCTTTGGTCGGGAAACTCAATTAAACAGAAGTGGTCCTTAATGGCTTGGGAGAAAATTTGCAAACCCAAGCACCTGGAAGGGTTAAGCCTTCAGGACCCTTACACCGTCAACGGAGATTGTGGAGGCATGTTATGGTGGAGATGGGTTAAAGAACTGAACATTCCCTGGGCCAAACATTGAAAATCCAAGTATGCGGATCATTATAGCCCTCAGAATCTGATCAGGATGCAGGAACCTCCAGAAGGGTCTCCAATCTAGAACCTAGCAAGAGCTAATTGAGGCATAATAGAGTTTTTGGGAAGTCCATAATCGACAGGCTGCTCTGTTCTGGGAGGATGCTTGGTAGCAATTACCTAAACTTGAAAGCCCAGATTTCCTCACTATTCAGAAAAGATACCAGGATCAAGGAAAGATAACCGTGACTCATTACTGGAAGCCTGACACAAATAATCAACCATGGAAACAATGGATCTTCAACGACACACTGCAACCAGAAGAGAGGGATGACAATATTATGGCTCTACAAATAGAGCTTGCTAAAAGGAAAATTATAAATTCTCAAGATGCAGATCAATTGCGTTGGGGCAAGCTCAAGGGGGCTACCTTTACCCTTAAAGAAGCAAGAGGTTGTATAAAAGAAAGAGACCAAGCGGAAAAAGTCAATTGGTATAACAGGGTATGGTATGTTGAACTATGGCCAAAGATTAAAACCTTTCTAAGGCTCTTGATGCACCGTAGAACCCTTACCTGGGAAAACCTATGGAAAAAAGGGTTCATAGGCCCCTCACACTGCCCCCTATGTGAAAATGAGGAGGAATCAATTAATCACCTCCTCAATAATTGTAACTGGATAGAAAGCCTATGGAAATGGATGGAAACTATCTTCAAAAGCACAGACAAGAATAGAAACTCAACGCAGGAAAGCATAACAAATTGGTGAAGAAATATTTCCAAATCTCAAATAGTTAATACTTTATGGAAATTAACCCCTGGTTTCATGGTTTGGTCAGTATGGAAAGAACGAAACAGAAGAGTGTTTCAAAATGAACCTAAAACCATAGAGTTTATCAGAGCCACCATACTGCAAAACATGAGGGAAATGGCTCTTACCAGATGGAAAGTGGAACATAACAAGGATCTATCTGTGACTGACTTATGAATTCTGCAGACGTTTGGAATTGAGGTAGGTCCTGACTCTAGTTCGTCTGAATCGGGACAACAACAAGGCCCCTCCATGAATGCATGGCTACCACCACCAATAAGCTTTCACAAATTGAACTTTGACAGGGCCTCTCGAGGCAATCGTGGACTGACAGGTATAGGAGGTGTCCTACGTACTTACAAAGGTGAGGTTCAACATATTTTCATTCAATCTATGGGAGAGGCCACCAACAATGAGACGGAATTCACGGATTTAGAGCAAGGGCTCTGAATACTAATTCACCTAGGAACAAGAGCTACGATGGTAGAAGGGGATTCCCTTTTGGAACTCAATGCTGCAAGGAAACTGCAGATGGGTTCGATACCAAGTAAGGTAACAAAGCACTGGGGGTTAGCCAAGGTTACAGAGCTCATAGCAGAGCACCTCTCAATCCTCGACGAAATCATTCTGCAAGCGGTAAGAAGAACGATAAATGCAGTGGCTGATTGTCTGGCCAACTACGGGATCAATAACCATACTACTTACCTGAACACCTGTTGGCAGGATGTCACATGCACAGAACTTCAGGAGAAGTGTTTACATCTATCGAGAGAAGACATTCTGTACAGGGAGGAGGGGTGCAGTAGTACGACGAGAACACGCCTTAATAACGAATGAAGATAGCCAATAAGGCTCACCTGCTGTATCATTATACCCCGAGTTGGATTTGGGAGGGCAAGTACCATCAGCGTAGAAGAATGATCATCAAAGAACTCTAGGCCCAGCAGATGACATGTGACCTATGACAAGAAACTTCAAGCATGACGAATCTGTTTCATCGTATTGCAAGCAGGGGAAGGCACTCCGGAAAAGAGAGAGGAGTAATTATGTTAGAATCCAGAGATCCACGTAGACCTCGCTCAACCTATATGCTCATCCCTCCACTATAACTACAATGACTTACGAAAGAGCTCTCTCATCTTATGTTCTTCACCCGACTCTTAAAATTGAGCGCTCTGTATTGTTCTTTGTCTCATTCTCCGAAGTGTTTCCATCACCAACTATCAACTACAACAACACTATGTCAGCTGGGGGTAGTCGCAATGTGTTAGCGAACATAGAGCTTAAGAAAGCTAGGGAGGCTTATGAAACTTAAGTATCTGCGAAAGGGAAGAAGAAAATTGATGAAATTGAAGCCAAAGTAAATGAGGAACAAGAGAGGCTAGACAGCCAATCAATTGAGGAAGAAATAGAGTGGTTTTTAGATCCAGGGACCTCGGCCACTAGAGCCATGCAGTTTGTTCGGACAAAGAGTGAAGCTTTGCGCATGAAAACCATGCTGGCCAAAGCTCTCGTCAAGTAGGGGGAAGCCATGAAAGAGGCATACTATGCCACAATGCTTGCATCAGCTAAAAACTCTACAAGACTAGAAGCTCCAGAAATTTGCCTAAAGTCACTTACAGAGGAAATCAAAACACTGTCGAAGATCTGGGGGCCTTCACTAGGCTCTTTAAACTCTCTATCCGACAAGGTATGAAAATTTTTGTTGATGTTCCAGTGGAAGGAACAAACGTTCATGTAGTGAAACGTCAGAATACCCAGAAAGCTCCAAAACCGAAACATGTTAGTGCAGCAGCTGGCCCTAGTGCCACCTTCAAAGATTATGTGGAATTGGAGTTGTAGAGATGTTTGTGCACTCTGCTCTACACCCGCCAACCTATGAGGACTTCATGTTTGAATTTTGATCTTGTCCTGTGTCTTAGGTCTTCCTAGTCACACTTTAGTTTTGTCTTTTGGTTCAGGCAGCCCTGTGTGGTTAGACCCTTCAAGATTTTTGAACCGTTGAGTCTGGAGCTGGATTTCGCACAAAATATCTTCCTCGTTGATCTCTGTGCTAATTAACAGGTTGGACTGGTATATATCTAAAGCTGATTAGGAGTCCCCACGTGAATAGATGTAGGTTTACATGTAAAAGTTAGCATAAGTTAGCATATACACTCTTCCATAATGGCGTGCTATAGTTGTAACTGAAAAACAAAATTTTTAGGCACACTACTCTTCTTCTAACTCGGAGCCCCACAAATGATAGAGGGAGCGAATCTAAATGTTCATGTAGAGTGTATAGGTCATCGAACTAATCATATTTTATGGTTGATCATCATGAAGTATGGTGTATATGAATAATTATTATAACATAAATATTAAATAGGGTTCATTAAGGTATTTATAGATAATTTTTGTAATGAAATATTTGGTGTTATTTAATTATTATTAAATATAATATTTTGGTTATTTATGTTTTTTTCTTATTTATTGAGTCTCGAGGTTTATTATAAATTGAGTGTGAAGATGATGTGTAAGTATGCATAACCATCTTAAAATAAAATTAAAACAATTTTTAAATAGAAAAGTAATGTGGGCTATAATAAAAAAGAAAAAGAAAAATATTATACATATTTAATTAGTCGTCCATATGACGTAATATGATTTCATCTAAAGTAATTAGAAGTGAAAAAATATGCATAGTATTTAAATCTTATACTTTTCAAGAATATTTTAACCCCTAATATCCACTTCATATATATAAGAAAAAAATATTACAAGAAAATAATTTTATGTTGTATAAAATAAAATATCCAATGTGGGCTATGAATAAAATATTTTAAAATGAACTAATATTGGCGTATACTTAAAAATATATCAATAACAAAAAAACCAATTTAATGTGCCTCTATAACATTCAAAAAGAGTTTAAACAATACAAATTTACACATTGTTTTTTGTACTCTAAAAATAGAAGAAATTTGATCCCTCTAGGCTCGCATGTTGGATCTGTGGTTAAGATGGATCTATGCTAGTTATTCTTTAATTAGAATCAATGATGTTCAAATATGGTTAATCATAATGAACAATGATTAAATATGGTAATTTGATCGTCAAGCATAATCAATAATAGTGCATACAATCATTACTTCTAATGTTAGATCCATGGTTAAGATGGATCTATACTGGTTATTGTTTAATTAGATTCAATAATGTTCGAATATGGTTAATCATACTAAACAATAATTAAATATGGCAATTTCATCAACAAATATAATCAATAATAGTGCATATCATCATTACTAACTGTGAATAGTTATCAATCATTGGCAATCATGATGAACTAAAATCAATTAAACTCATGAAATATAACTATGAGTAAACATTTCAATGCAATATAACCATAAACAATAAGTTTGCAATTATGAACATACTATAAACTATACATTATTAGCATACGCGTGATATACTACACCAAAAGGCTCAACAACCCAGTGTAGGGTAGATGTATAGCCATCACATGTAATGTAAGAAATATTGTATGTCAAAATTTTAATGTCTACTATATTATATCTAGTAACAATAATAATAATAACTTTAAAAAACAACGCAATCTTCCATGTTCTCTTCAGTGCTTTTCAGTGCAATAAATGGTTTAGTCAACTAATAAAAATAGTAAATTTTATTTTGTTATATTTTATTTTATTTTTTAATAATAAAATTATTGACAATTCTTTAGATAAAATAAAATCGTAATACCATGGGTCAACGGGCCATTAAGGATTTTGATTATTATTATATAGATATAAGATTTTATTTATTTTATTACAGTATCATGGTCCAATGTCATACCATGGGCCAATACCATGTCTTATCAATACAACATCCCCGAAAATACCATAACTTATTTCACAATCAATATTTTTTATAAACATTTTATCTTAATTTTATGAATTTTTTTAATTAAATCTAAAAGAAAAAGGGTTATAATTACTTTTGAGATATATCTAAACCCTCCATCCCTCCATCCTCACCCAACTACTAAAAATATTCCCTTAGATATTAGATCGAGGTTTTAATAAAATCAAAAATTAGAATACTTTTATATATACATGTGTGAAATTTATATAATATAAGTAATATTATAAAGAACTGGGATAGCTGCATCTTAACCAAGGATCCAAGCGAAGAGAGAATGAAAAGTGGCTAACAATGATATAGGAAAGATAGTGCATGATTATTTTAAGTCTTTTATTATTTTCTTTCCTTTGACATAATTTATCCTAAATACAAGTTTAATATTTTACAACCAATTATGTTTTCTTAACTTATATGCTTTCTTAAATGCAATAAAATGGTATATAATTTAATAGAGAGAGAGAGATAGAGAGAGAGAAATGGAAGGTGAATAGAGTGGAGGAGAGAGGGGGAGAGAAAGGAAGGAAGAGAGAGATGAGGGGGGGGGGAAGAGAGAAGCAGCAAGGGAAGGAAGGAGAGATGAATTTGGAAGGGGAAAGAGAGGGAGGGAAGAAAAAATACAATGAAAGATAGAGGTGGAGAGAGAGAGGGAGTGACAAGGGAGAGATGAAGACAGCATGAGAGAGAAATGAGATGAGGGGAGAGAGAGAAAAGGAAATGATAGAGACGGGGAGAGAATGGGAAGATAGAGAGCGAGAGAGAGAGGTAAACATAGATATGGAAGGAGAGAGCACAGGAGAGCCATAAGGAGAGAGGGAGGGACATAGTGACAAAGTTGGAGGGTGGAGAGAGAGTGTGATGGGGGGAGAGACAAATGGAGGGGGAAAAAAGGGAGATAGAGGAAGGAAGAGAGAGAAGGAGAGAGACAGAGGGAGAGAGAGATGGAGTGGGAGGGCATGATAGAGGGAAGGAAGAAGAAAGAAATAGAGAGATAATGGTCGAGAGGTGGAGGGAGTGACAAGGGAGAGATGGAGAGACGGTGAGGGTGAGAGGAGAGTCGGATGCAAGAGAGAGAGAGAAGGGGAGAGAGAGTGAGAGAAGGGGAAGAGTGAGAGGGAGAGGAAGAGAGATGGAAGAAGAGATATATAGATATGTAGAGGGTGTGTGTATGTTTTGGAGTTGAGAAGGAGATACAAAGGAGGACATACGAGGGAGATAGAGATATAGATTGAAGGGGGAGAGAGGGAAGAAGAGATAGGAAAAGAGATGGAGGGAGGAAGAGAGATAGATATGGACAAATAAGTGCAAGGAAGAGATAAGGGGGATAGACAGGGGGAGAGGGAGATAGAGGGAGAGGGAGAGGGAGAGAGAGAGAGAGAGTATGTTTTGTGGGTGATATAGAGAAATAAATAAGGAGAAAAATTGGGAGATAGATATACAAATGGAGGGGGGAGAGAGGGAAGAAGAGAGAGACAATTTGAGGGAGGGAGGAAGAGAGATAAATATGGAGAGAGAGAGAGATAGATAGAACGACAAATAGAGAGAGAGAGAGAGAGAGAGAGAGAGAGAGAGAGAGAGAGAGAGAGAGAGAGAGAGAGAGAAGGGGAACAGAGAGATAGAGAGGGAGAGGAAGAGGGACCGATAGATAGATAGATATGGAGACAGAGAGTGTATGTTTGTGAGCTGATATAAAGAGATAAAGAAGAGACAAAGGGAGATAGAGGTGGAGATGGAGGGGGTGAGAGGGAAGAAGGGAGATGCTTAGAGAGGGATGGTAGAAGAGAGAGAGAGAGAGAGAGAGAGAGAGAGAGAGAGAGAGAGAGAGAGAGAGACACACATACACACACACACACATATATATATAGAGAGAGAGAGATGTGTTTAGGGAGGTGAGATAGAGACACAAATAAGGAGAGATGGAGGAAGGTATAGATATAGATGGGATGGGGAGAGAGGGAAGGAGAGAGAGATAAAGGGATGGAGGGAGAGTTGGAGATAGAGAGATGGGGGATAGAGAAGGAGAGTGGAAGGGAGATAGACATAGAGATGGAAGCTGGAGAGAGAGGGAAGAAGAAAGAGACAGATAGAGGAAAATACAAACATAGAAGCTAGATCTAGAAATTCATAAATATTTTGGCTTTTCACTAAAATATGTTTATTGATTAGTGTATTTTTTTATTTCTATTCCTATTTGATTGCTTGCACTAGATGCATTGATTTCAATGTATATTTCACTTTCTAATCCTGTTTGATAGCTTTCACTAGATGCATTGATTTGAGTGTAGATTTCACTTTCTAATCCTATTTGATAGTTTTCACTAGCTGCATTGATTTCAGTGTAGATGTTGATTTATACTCATGTTTGATTGCTTGGACTAGATGCATTAGTTTCAATGAAGATATTGAATTATAATCCTATTTGATTTCTTGCACTAGATTCATTGATTTCAATATAGATGTTCATTTCTAATCCTATTTATTTATTTGCACTAGATGCATTGATTTTAGTGTAGTTCTCGGGAGGCACACATTTATAATTTATAAGATGGATCTATAGTTAAGATGGATCCATATCAATATTTGGTAGACCTGAGGTTAATATGGATCTACCCAAATTAATCTTAGGCATATTTAGCATATTTAAAATGATTAGAATAATTAGATGTTCAACAAACTTTGTATGATTGCGCACGACTGAAACCAACCTAGATCCATCTTAACCTTATATCTATCAAGCATTGAGAGGGATAAAATCTCTTGAGTTTGAAACATTTCCTCAAGTTTTTCACTCAAAAAAATTATTTTCACCTCGATATATTTGATCCCTCTATGTGCTTGATAAATCGACGATTAAAATGGATCCATGTTTGATCTAGGCTAGGCTAAATGGATCTATCTAGCCTAGATCAATCTCTAGGCTAGATACAGGGTTAATATTAGTCCATCGCGATGCTTGGTGTATCTTGGGTTAAGATGGATTTAGGCTGGCATAAAAAACTCTAATTATATGCAAGGAGAAGAGAAGACAATGAAGTAGAGTTCTAATTTCATCTAAGGAGAGGAGAAGAGAATGGAGCAATGACTTTTCTTATGATGTAGCTAGGGTTTCATAGTGGCAACCACCTCACTCTATGTGATTCCATAACTCACACTTTTATATCATCAAGTTTTGTTTCAAATCTATGGAGAATAAATCATCAGTTTTCCTCAAGGGAAATCAAGAGATGATAGTCCTTCAATGCACATTTGGGAGTTTCGTATCTTAGAGATTGTAGTCTCTAAGTACAAATTCAAGAATTTTTCTTTGTGCATTAACAATTAAGATCCATTATTCTAGGGGTTATCCCACATCTAAAAATTATAGATGCGTCAAATTGTTAGGTTCTATTCCTAAGCTTATGTTCTGCAATGAAACCTTGCCATTTTGGTATCTTCAAGGACAAAGGATTAATAGGTAAATTTATAAGTCTTTGGACAAGTCCTAACACTATGTTTAAACGTATTGCTACGAATTGGGGTGATTATGATTATTTTGTGTGTTTTATTATGGTAAATAGTTTATTAATATTATTATTATTGTCTAAATTAAAAAGGATAAGGATATGTTCTCCATATTAGGTATTGAATTCATGCATGCAAGAGAATTCTCATAAACTATTGGACCCACGATTTGAATCTGATCATGAAAATTTATTCATCCCTTAGACTTATACATATCCTCATTTTCTTAGGGTGTGAGGAGACATTCAAATTGATTAAAAACAAAGTGGATAATTATATAACCCATTAAAAACATAAGGTTAGTATTCTCACTTGTGATATAAGAGGTATGGTAATATATTATAAGGGATTGTGTGAAGAAATTCATTTTGAATTGGAAGGATGGATAAGAGATTAAGCAATTTATTATTAGCAGGTTCCTTTTAAATAATACTTACCATGATATGAGAACTTTATAAAAAGATGCCTAATCATTAAACATCATCTATCACTTTCTAAGCAAAATTGTACTCTTCAAAATATTGATGAACATAATTTAAGAAATTTCAAAGAAATAAGAAGAATTAGGATCCAAGGGGTCCCCATCCTACCGATAAACCTTATCCTAATCTCACTCCAACAACAGATTTAGACTTATGAAATCATCAATTCTAGTACAATTAGAGAATATAATTTTACACTTCCCTTTCATAGTTCCTCAAAATCTTCTTAAGATAAAACCTAGTTACTAGAATAAGAAGATTCCCCTGAAAAAGAGAGAAAAAGAAAGAAGACAATAATGCCCCTTACTCTCCATCCTTTTTAAAAGTGTTAAAGACAAACACATTCCCTTCCCCTTCTCTCACATGATACACAAAATACCACAAGGAAAGTATTTCCATTTCAACCACAAAACTCCAAACTCCTTTTCTTTTAGTGGAGGGTGAATTTTGATCCAACCTTTATTACACTATATTTTTTTATCATTTTATAAAAGGAATTTGTAAGATTATATTATTGTTATAATAAAGTAGTAATATTAAGTTTTGGAAGATTTACAGTTGGATTTTTTTTCTTTTCAAATCTTGATGGAGGGAGGACTGTTTTTTGTTTGTTTTCTATTGTCCATATGTACTCTGAATTTCTAGAACATGCACTCCCTTTATGTGTAATGCACACATTTTCCTTAATTCTTAAGGAATATATAGTTTCCCTCTATTATTTATAAATAATAAAATATAAAAAAATTATTAACAAAACTTTTAGCCAATTTTCTATAAATTTAAATTAAGTTATTATTATTATTTTATTGAATCAAATAATATTTGTTTAAAATATAAAAAAATAGTACAATATTACTCTTTCATGTATTAATATAATCAATATGACCATAATCTATATATATATATATATATATATATATATATATATATATATATATAGATATAGATAGATTAACAGATTTTTCAAATTTTAAGGTTCAAATTTATCTTAAAAGTTGCTATTCACTTTTTATTTTTCAGCTTAATTAAAAAAAAACAAGTGATAGGTTTAGTGAGCCTTTATTTATAGATTTGAACTCTTATTGCTTATTTTATACATATTTTTTACATGCATTTAACTTATATATTAATTCCTTTTGTGATTATATATATTAGCTTAAACTAAATGGTTGGTAATAGAGGATAAGCATCAGTCCATATGAATTTTCAATACAATTACCGTTTGATAGATCTCATTTTAGAAGGTTTATAAAATCATATATATATATATATATATATTATATATATATATATATATATATATATATATATATATATATATATCTTCTAATTAAATTCTTTAATTTAAAAAATGTCATATAAACAAGTGTCATATAAAATGAGTCATGGTTTCTTTTGGGCATGTCCTATTGATAATCATGGTATTGGTTTATGGTATTGTAAAAAAGCTTATTTATAGATTAAGAATGTCCATAATAAAGTGTGGATGAATCTCCATGTTAAAAAATTTTGTTTAGATAATTTGTTTTAAATGTATATATGTTTCTTTTATATATATAGATATATATGATCATTAATAATAATAATTTAAATTTTAAATAAAATTATAATTTAGTTAATTCTTATGATTTTTAAAATTTTAACAATTTAAGATGTATGATGTGAATTTTTTTTTTTATGTTATTAGAGATGGATAACTTTTAACATTTAACATTTATTTAGTTTATGTGACTATGCTAATTATATTAGGAAAAAAGTAATTAACAGATACTAATAATTAAGATAATCATTTCAATAATACTAATAATTAAAAATATATAATAACAACTAAAATTAAAAATTATTTTATATGGTTTAGTATGGTTAAATTAAATATACTACAATATAATTTTTTTATTAGATTATATCTCGTAATACATTTATGAAAGTTATAGTAAGCTATATGAGTGAGTGGTACATGAAATGTGCATCACTTTTATTAAATTTGCACTCTGGAAATCACACATTCTTAATAATTAATAATTACATACATTCGAAAGAAAAAAAAAGTCTATAATTTATATTAATGGGTAATAAATGAGGTTATATCAGTATATGCTTTTGCATTCTTGTCGCACACTGCCTTTCCAAGCTGTTCTTAAATGTGTATACAAAAACCATTTCTAATTTTTATAGAAATGCCATCTACAAAAATGGCCTTATGTGATTCTATGTTCCGACAAACGAAACATTTTCGTCCTTCACAAAGAGTACAAAAATATAGATGCCTTCTAAGATATTCACCAAAAGTTGTTCATAATACTCCACACATGGTTTCATAAATGTCATTTTAGCGACGAAGTAAATGACATCATTGTTTACTTAGACCAAAAGGTCAAAAAGAGATTCTATTACGAAGGCTTATTTAGCCTCAGAGACCAAGCCTCAGCCTTTGTTCAAATCCGTTCGAATTTTTAAGATACGATCTGCCTCTTTGTTCTGGTGCCCGTATATGTGATAAGAGGGAATATGTTGTTGGCATTATGATTCAAGTGTTGTCCTTGATGGCAACTCACTCAGTGGATGGTACAGGTGCTCAGAGGTTAGTACAGGTGATGGCAACTTAATCAGAAGACAGATCTCAGTACAGCATGCCAAGGAAGCTCATACACGCTGTTTCGTTAAGCCCAAGTCGCGTGTACACGCTAGTTCGATTCAGAAAAAGCGCGTGTATGTGGAAAGGTTCCTTTGGTTCATGGTGGTTAGTCCTTGGAAGTTGTGCCTATGATTTCGGACCATTATGTCTCGACGGGCGTGTCGATCCCTAGTTTTAAAGTTGATGGTATTGTGTTACTATGGTTTTGGCTCTTGGTATTGAGAAAGGCCTAAGGCTATATAAGGAGAAGAAGATCATTAGGCAAAATCATCTTTCGACAAGGCATGAATATCTAAGAAAGAAAGAGATCTGATATGCAGGTTCTGAGTTGCATGATCTAAGCCAAGGAGAGATCACATCGGTTAATGGAAGACTAGATCTAAGGATAGATCGGGATCTAATGGTTTGAAATGCACTATCATGATATGGTTGATTATGCGTATTTCTAGATCAGCATATTGTCGCAATGTTACGTTCTGAGTCTAACTAATGTCTGGTACAGCTGCAAATTGAGAAAGTTTATTTTTAGATCTGTACGCAGGTTGGCCTCGGTAAAAGAGCGTGTATACGCGGGTTCTGCTCATTAAAGTAGCGTATATCTTTTGAAGCTTGATTTGGGTTTACAGTGGGGTCTGACTGTTATTGCAGAGTTCTGTAGTCTGCTCTGTGTTCTGGTAACTGGTGATTGACAGGGTTCAGTGGTTCAGTGATTCAAAGTTTGGTTGTTTTATGCTTCAATGATCTGTTGTGGAAATTGAATGAATTGTGGTCTTCAGATTGTAATGTTGTGCTTCAGGAATATCCAAGTCTGAAAATGTATGAAAAGTGATATCTGGAAGAAGGAAGATTGTAGGTCAGCACCTACGTACTAGTATCTTGGCTAGTACAAGAGCAAAGGGGGTTGGAGCTCCCTTCCAAGGAAGTTTGGAGAACGAGAGAAGGTTGAAGCCTTCTGCAGGTTGTAGCCTGCGTACTGGTATAAGGCTGCACCAGTACAAAAGATTGTAAACTGAAGTTTCATATTAAGAAAGATAGAGACAACTTGCAGCAGGTGGTTTTCACCCACATTGGGTTTCCACCTTATATCTTGGTGTTCATGTGTGTGGCTTTTTATCTGTTCTGTTATACTGCACATGTTTACTGTTAATATGATGAATAATGTCCTGATGCACTTAATTGAAGAATAAGCTAACTAAATTGTGAGTTTTCTGCTTATACGCTGTTTTACTTCGTCACAGTAGCGTGTACACGCTGGTTCACTTAACTGAAGTAGCGTATATGTTTCTGGCATTTGAAAAGTTTGATTAATCTGATAATACTGATTCACCCCCCCTCTTAGTATTATTTCCAACAATTGGTATCAGAGCAGGTCCTTCAGAGAAGCTTGATCGCTTGAAGGAAGATCATTCATCATGAGCAACTACGAGAAAGAAGCATCAATCAGGCCACCGGTTTTTGATGGAACAAATTTCAATTATTGGAAGGTAAGAGTTACTGCATATCTTCAATCTCTTGGTACAGAAGTTTGGGACATTGTAGAAACAGGCTATGCTTTTCCTTCAGCTACTCCTACAGATCCAGCTGAGAAAAAGGCATATGAAACAAATGCAAAAGCAGTCAGTACTCTATTAGGAAGTATATCTCAAACATAATTCATGAAGGTCATGCACTTCAAATCAGCAAAAGAAATATGGGACAAAATGATCACTAGCTATGAAGGAGATGAACAGGTAAAGAAAGCTAAACTTCAAACACTCAGGATTCAATATGAGACTCTCAAGATGTATAATGATGAAAGTGTGGCTAATTATTTTCTTCGGGTAGATGAGATTGTTAATTGTATGAAAAATTTGGGTGAAGAAATAAGAGAAACTATAGTAGTTCAAAAGATTCTAAGATCTTTATCCCCCAAGTTTGAATCTAAAGTATCTGCAATAGAAGAAAAAGAAAATCTCCGTGTTCTCACTATGTCTCAGCTACATGGAATTCTAACCGCTTATGAAATGAGAAAGGGAGGTCCATCTGACAGAAGGGAAGCTGCTTTTAAGGCATCAGGAAAAGAAGATTACTATGAAGCAAGCCATGTTCCAGAAGAAGAGGAAGAAGAATCAAATTTGTCAGAAATCTTCAAAGGGGTTCTGGAAGGTTCAGAGGTAAGCTACCTTTCAAATGCTTTGCTTGTGGGAAAGTAGGTCATTATGCTGCAAAATGTCCTTATAAGGATAAAGGAAAAGAACCTGCTAGATGGAACAAGAAACAAAGTGCAAATAGGAAAAGCTACTACACCCATGAAGATAGTGATGGCTTATCAAACAGTGATGAAGATGAACAAGGTAATAAATATAAGCTGTTAATGGCATTTGAAGATGATGATTATGAGGATGCTATAGATGTGGATAATCTCTATAATGAAATCACTAGACTCAAGAGAGGCATAGAAGAAAAAAATGTGATCATTGATACTTTGCAATTTCAGATTGATGAAAAGGAAAAACATCTTGAAAAACTAGAAGGTGAAATTGTTGGTCTCAGAAAAGAAATTGAGAAAACAAAAGCTATTAATCTTAAATTTGTCAAAGGATCTGAAACTTTGGATGAGATTATCAGTGTGCAGCGGTCTCCTCTAAACAAGACAAGTTTGGGCTATAATGGAGAAACCTCTCAAGCATCCACCTCAAAAAGTTATCTTGATGCAGCAAGAGGAAATGAGCGGAAGAACAATGAAGATAATCAGTAAAGCAGGGACGAGTTACAAACAAAAACTATCAGGGACAATCCTCCTTAAGGATGAACAAAAGCTACAACCAACCACAGGTAAAATCTTCTCAGTTTGGCTCAAGAATAGATGAAAATAGAAATTACAATCAGTTGGCTGGTAGATTCAATAACCGCAGAAGCTTCTTCAATGGACAATGCTTTTCTTGCCACAACTTTGGTCACAGAGCAGCTCAATGTGTTGCATATAAAACAATCATGACTAGGTAAGCTCAAAAACAAAGAAGTATGACAGGGATTACAAAAAGGACCTATAACAACTTTTCGGTGCTTGAAAATGAAGTTGAATGTTCTATTTGCAATAATTTTGGTCATAAAGACTCTGAATGCAGGAGCAGGTTTCAAGAGAAAAAGGAACAAGCCACAAGCACCAAAACATGGAGAATAAAGGAACCTCAAACAGAAAGATGTGGGATAGCTTTTTATGCAGAAGGACAGGAAAATCTATGGTACATTGACAGTGGATGTTCGAAACATATGACAGGTGATAAAGAAAAACTTGAATCTTATTCTACTTTAGAAAAGGGAAAGAAAGTTTCTTTTGGAAATGATACTCCTGCAACTATAAAAGGAAAAGGTATTGCTCCTTTGAAAGAAAAGGTCAAGGCTGGAAATGTTTTGTATGTTGATGGATTGAAGCATAATCTTCTAAGTGTCAGCCAGATGTGTGATCAAAAAACAGAGGTTATTTTCAGATCGAATGGATGTCTTGTTCGTGATCTTGATACAGGTAAAACAGTTCTCAAAGGCAAAAGAACTCCAAATAATCTGTACATATTTGAAGAAGGACAACAACAATGCTATCTTAGCAAGGATGAAGAGCACTGGTTATGGCATCGAAGGTTGGGACATCTAAGCTTCTCACAAATAAGGAAAGCATGCAAATATCAGGCAGTTCGCGATCTTCCAGATATCAAAATTCCAGACAACACCATATGCAAATCTTGTCAGTTTGGAAAGCAGACCAGAACTAACTTTCCAGAGAAGGAAGGATCAGCTAGCTTGCCTCTTGAGCTAGTCCATACAGATGTATGTGGTCCATTTAGGAAAAGGACACCTCGAGGAGAAGAATATCTGATATTATTCATTGATGATTTCTCAAGGTTTGTTTGGTTAGGGCTTATGAAGCACAAAGATGAAGCATTCGAAAAATTCAAATCCTTCAAAGCATTGGCTGAAAATGAATCAGGACACAAAATCAAGTGCCTCAGATCTGACAGAGGTGGGGAGTTCACATCAAATGAATTTTTTGATTTCTGCAATGAACATGGGATAAGAAGAGAATTCTCTATAGCTAGAACTCCTCAGCAAAATGGGGTTGTGGAAAGAATGAACAGAACTATCCAACAAATGGCTCGTGCTATGCTCGATGAATCAGGTACTCCTGCAACCTTCTGGGGAGAAGCCGCACATGCTGCTGTTATCATTCTTAACAAAACAAATGTCCGAGTAAACAGCACTCAAACACCTCATGAGCTTTGGAGTGGTAAAACTCCTTCCGTGAAGCATTTCAAAATCTTTGGGAGCAAATGCTATATTAAGAATACTGATGAGCAACTTGGCAAACTTGAACCTAGAGCAGATGAGGGCATTCTTCTTGGTTATTCTCCACATAGCAAAGCATACAAGTGCTACAATAAAAGACTTGGCAGAATTGTTGACAGTATTGATATAGTGGTTGATGAGAAGGGATATATTCCTAGGCAAGTTCATCATGAAGAAGATGAAGGTTACTCTCAAAGGCGAAATGATGAAGAAGAAGAACCTCAAGAGGAAGAAGAATCTCAAGAAGAACCAGAGGAGCAGACAAGAATAGAAGAGAAGACTCCATCCAGATATGTCCAAAAGAATCATCCAGAAACTCAAATTATGGGGCAGAAAGAAGCAGGAGTACAAACAAGAAGGACACTTGCAGAAGCTTCAAGCTACTTGGCTCTACTCTCCTCCATTGAACCACAAAATGTGAAAGAAGCATGCAAAGATGAATGTTGGGTCAAAGCAATGGATGAAGAACTTGAGCAAATCGAAAGGAACAACACTTGGGAATTAGTTCCTAGACCAAAAGATAAGAATGTAATAGGAACAAAATGGGTCTTCAAGAATAAGTTAAATGAAAATGGAGAAGTAATTAGAAACAAGGCCAGACTTGTTTGTAAAGGGTATGCACAGCAAGAAGGAATAGATTTTGAAGAGACCTTTGCTCCTGTGGCAAGACTAGAGGCCATCCGAATGTTCCTTGCTCTCTCAAGCTTTCAAAACTTCAAGGTATTTCAAATGGACGTGAAATCAGCCTTCCTGAATGGAGACTTAGAAGAAGAAGTATATATTGAGCAGCCAGATGGGTTCATTCTTGGGAATGATCCAAACCTTGTATGCAGATTGAAAAAGGCTCTCTATGGGCTCAAACAAGCTCCAAGGGCTTGGTACTATCGGTTGGACAAATATCTCCACCAACAAGGCTTTTCAAAAGGATCAGCAGATAGCAATCTCTATATAAAAGTTGAAAATAACAAATTGCTAATTCTTGTTGTTTATGTAGATGATATTATTTTTGGCAGCAATGAAGAGACTATGAGTCAAAACTTTGCCTTGGTTATGCAGAAAGAATTCGAAATGTCACTTCTTGGAGAATTGACATATTTTCTTGGATTGCAAATCCAACAAAATGAAGGAGGTATCTTCTTGTCTCAAACCAAATACCTCAAGCAGATCTTGAAGAAGTATGGCATGGAAGAGTCAAAACCAGTATGTACACCCATGGTTACAGGATGCAGCCTCAGTGCAAATGATGAATCAGCAGCAGTCCACCAACCCACTTATAGATCCATGATTGGGAGTTTGCTTTATTTGACAGGTACTCGACCAGATATTACACATGCAGTAGAATGGTTGGAAGATTTCAAGCCAACCCAAAGGAAACTCATCTTCAGGCAGTCAAAAGAATCTTCAAATATCTTCAAGGGACCCAAAACTATGGCTTATGGTATCCTAGAAATACAGATCTCACTCTTCATGCTTACACAGATGCAGATTGGGCTGGAAGTGTGGATGATAGGAAAAGCACAAGTGGAGGTGCTTTCTTCATGGGTTCCAGATTAGTATCTTGGTTCAGCAAGAAACAAAGTTCGATTGCCTTATCTACAGCTGAAGCAGAATATGTGGCTGCAGCATCTTGTTGCACACAACTTCTTTGGATGATGCAGACCTTGCAGGACTTTCAAATCACTTGCACTCCACCTGTCTCTATCTTATGTGATAATACAAGTGCAATCAGCATTTCAAAGAATCCAGTCATGCACTCAAAGACCAAGCACATACCAATCAAGTACCATTTTCTTCGGGAACAAGTGCTTGAGCAGAAGGTCAAGTTGGAGTATGTTCCTTCTAAGGAGCAAGTTGCTGATATTCTCACAAAACCACTGCCCAGGGAAACTTTTGAATATCTCAGACAAAAGCTGGGAGTAGTTAATGCTTCATCCTGTTGTTGAAATTTGTTTGTTCTACAGAAAAGTTGGTATACGCAGGTTACGGAAGGGATATGAGCGTATACACGCAGATTCATGCTGGGTAAGTCGCGTGTATGCTGGACGCTTGTTGCAGAAAGAATATCCGCGTACATACGCTGTTTTATACAGGATAAAACGCGTATATGAAGTTCTGAACAGCAATAGGAATGTCAGAATTATTCAGGCACAGTTTCAGGGAGTGCAACAGGCACAGGTTCAGGGGGAGCAGCTCAAAAGTCTCATAAAGCATTGTTGGCATTCAGATGTTTTGGTTGTTGGTTTCAGGAGAAGGAGCTCAGAAAGAAATTCTAGTTGCTGATCTAACAAGATGTTTATCAGATGCTGCTGATGTCTTTCCTAAGTCTTGGTCTAGATCTGTTGTCTCTATGTCATGTATCTCTCTTGTCTCTTTTATGGTGTCAAGGTCATGTAACGGCCTTTGTTGGTTTCCCCACTATGCCTGGGATGAATGCTGTCATATAATTGGTTGTTTCTGATATGTTATGGTTGTATGTATTGAGTCCTTGGTGATAGAAAGGTCCCATATGGTGGATAAGTCTTGGTTCTTGTTGAAGAACATCTTTTGCAGATCTGGCCTACTGTCAGGGGAGCACGAGTCAGCACAGCCAAGCAGAGGTATCAGCATGTCCTCAGGGGGAGCATAGCCCTTTGCCCTTGATGTCAAAGGGGGAGAGTGACTTGGTGTGGTGGTTGCCATCAAGTTCAAAGGGGGAGATTGTTGGCATTATGATTCAAGTGTTGTCCTTGATGGCAACTCACTCAGTGGATGGTACAGGTGCTCAGAGGTTAGTACAGGTGATGGCAACTTAATCAGAAGACAGATCTCAGTACAGCATGCCAAGGAAGCTCATACACGCTGTTTCGTTAAGCCCAAGTCGCGTGTACACGCTAGTTCGATTCAGAAAAAGCGCGTGTATGTGGAAAGGTTCCTTTGGTCATGGTGGTTAGTCCTTGGAAGTTGTGCCTATGATTTCGGACCATTATGTCTCGACGGGCGTGTCGATCCCTAGTTTTAAAGTTGATGGTATTGTGTTACTATGGTTTTGGCTCTTGGTATTGAGAAAGCCTAAGGCTATATAAGGAGAAGAAGATCATTAGGCAAAATCATCTTTCGACAAGGCATGAATATCTAAGAAAGAAAGAGATCTGATATGCAGGTTCTGAGTTGCATGATCTAAGCCAAGGAGAGATCACATCGGTTAATGGAAGACTAGATCTAAGGATAGATCGGGATCTAATGGTTTGAAATGCACTATCATGATATGGTTGATTATGCGTATTTCTAGATCTGCATATTGTCGCAATGTTACGTTCTGAGTCTAACTAATGTCTGGTACAGCTGCAAATTGAGAAAGTTTATTTTTAGATCTGTACGCAGGTTGGCTTCGGTAAAAGAGCGTGTATACGCGGGTTCTGCTCATTAAAGTAGCGTATATCTTTTGAAGCTTGATTTGGGTTTACAGTGGGGTCTGACTGTTATTGCAGAGTTCTGTAGTCTGCTCTGTGTTCTGGTAACTGGTGATTGACAGGGTTCAGTGGTTCAGTGATTCAAAGTTTGGTTGTTTTATGCTTCAATGATCTGTTGTGGAAATTGAATGAATTGTGGTCTTCATATTGTAATGTTGTGCTTCAGGAATATCCAAGTCTGAAAATGTATGAAAAGTGATATCTGGAAGAAGGAAGATTGTAGGTCAGCACCTACGTACTAGTATCTTGGCTAGTACAAGAGCAAAGGGGGTTGGAGCTCCCTTCCAAGGAAGTTTGGAGAACGAGAGAAGGTTGAAGCCTTCTGCAGGTTGTAGCCTGCGTACTGGTATAAGGCTGCACCAGTACAAAAGATTGTAAACTGAAGTTTCATATTAAGAAAGATAGAGACAACTTGCAGCAGGTGGTTTTCACCCACATTGGGTTTCCACCTTATATCTTGGTGTTCATGTGTGTGGCTTTTTATCTGTTCTGTTATACTGCACATGTTTACTGTTAATATGATGAATAATGTCCTGATGCACTTAATTGAAGAATAAGCTAACTAAATTGTGAGTTTTCTGCTTATACGCTGTTTTACTTCGTCACAGTAGCGTGTACACGCTGGTTCACTTAACTGAAGTAGCGTATATGTTTCTGGGCATTTGAAAAGTTTGATTAATCTGATAATACTGATTCACCCCCCCTCTCAGTATTATTTCCAACATATGTGATAAATATGAAATATTTTGATTTAAAGGAGAAATTCTTAAGAGCTACTTTCCTTTGCATCCATTTCATCACTTTCGGGTAGACCATAGATATCGTTTATTCTTGTTATCACTCCCTGAATTAATAAAAGGAAATCATCCATCAAAATCATAAAATCAATAAAATAAATAAAGGTAGGCGCTCAATATTTTGGTATGGGTTTAGGATGTTCATTTTTGGTTTACTTTTGTAGATCCATTTCTGACATCGATAGTGAAATTTTGATGGGTAAAGACACTTATTTTCACCTTTCTCCCGCCATTAGAGAAGTTACAAGATTCCTAAAAGTTTCTACAAGAATTCCTGTTCACCAACAAAATCTTGAAAATACCTACATATGAACAAATAGTTGTTCAGGTAGTGTCAAGGGGCCATAGGTTAGGCAGCTGGAGCGAGCACTTGAGAGTTTCCATATATATGGAGACATCTTACATTTTTTCATATTTCTAGAAGATGATGATGTATAGAGGAAAAATTTTGGTATGGTTGTTTGTAGTAGGCCCAATATTGTAGAGAATGTGAGTTTGAGAAGTGAAGAACTCCAATTACAACTCTAATTTAGGGAGTGCCTTGTGTAGCACCATCAAGAAAATCACATGGAGAGTCAGTTTCCATGATAACAAGATTAGGGTGGGAAAGCAGTTGACTAGAGTTAATGAAGAAGATAATGAGAGAATTGCAAGGATTGTTGAAAGAACTTTGAAATTTCTTGTGGTTTTGTTCTTGAAGATAGCAGTATTCCTTTTGAGCAAATTCCCCAACTAGCACATAAAAAGAGTCCTTTGATATATTCTGGAATGTGGAAATAGAGTGAAGGTTTCAGATTGATGTTTTTCAGCTACCCAATCAAATTTCGAAGGACAAGAGAATTTAATGTCCATCCATAGTTGTTTGAAAAATGGGTAGCTAATGAATAGATTATTTATGGATTTAGCATCAGATTTGTAAAGTGGGAATATATTGGAACCCAAAAAATACTACTTTTAGACTAGAACTGAAAAAATACCGCTTTTAGAGAATGTCCCAGCTAAGGACTTTCCCATTACCATGAGCCAAATGAATATGTTATCTTACGATGAACACATTCATTTACAAAAAGAATTCCTCACTCGGGATGGTTTTTAGCCTTATGCAGCTGAGATATACATCATATTCAGAGCACGCTTCCTATGAAGGCTTCTAGTCCATATAAGCTAGTCTTCATTGTGAGAGATAATAAGATTTGAGAATTTTAAATCTTTGATGAAATTATCCAAAGCAGATGCATCCTCTCCTTCAAGTTATATGCGAGTGGCTGACATCCAAGATTTTAAACCCAAAGAGAAGTATGGGAGGGATATGTGTGCTAGACAGGAATTCCTTTGAATAGATAGATGATGTATGATGGGTTTAAGAAGGTTATGCTAGTGGTAGCTAGCAATCCAAGGATACATTCCAAAAAGAACTTTTTCCCATTTCCCACCTTCCATAGAGACCATCACCAATGATAGGAAAGGCCTTTAAGATTCCTTGCCAAAAATAGGGGCATTATTAGAGGAATTGTGGGGAGTGCAAACCCAATCCATTATAGATAAGGGTATTACATTCTTTTGGAAAATGAAATGCGTCCATAAATGTATCCCATAGATGAGACAACAAACACCTCTAGCTTCCATTACTTGTGCATATTTACAAAGGTGTTTTATGCCCTATCCACCAAAATATTTGGTAGAGAAATAGATTTTCAAGGAGTGAGAGAAAATGTATGATTTTCCACCTTTCTGAGCCAAAGGAAACAAATAAATAGCTACTAAACTTATTCAAAATTTTCTAATGAATGGAGGCCAAGGAAGCCAAGTAGATAGGGATGGCTTAAACTAAGAACATTCAAAGGAAAAGGAGCCCAACTATAGAGAGGCATCTATTGCTTCAAAGTTTTATAAATTTACCAATTTTCTCTAGTAATCAAGTTCAATATTTATTTTGATAGTTGCAAGACTTGAGAATAAATCCTAGATATTTAACCTCTTAACTAATATTTTTCAGTGGTGCTACTAGAATGTCTTCAATTGAGGTTATTACATTCTCTATTATAGACTAGTGATAGATGGAATATTTTATTGTTGCTTATTGTCATTCTTCTATCTTGATGAAGAGGTACAAGATGAATTTAAAAAAAATATATATATGTGGAACCCCCTCCATTTCAAAATATGAGTTCATCATCTACAAAAAAAGAGATGTGAAAGAAAGTTGTTTAGAGAAATTTGTATGCCTTTGAGATTTCCATTGTGTACAAGATCAGAAAGTAAGTCGTTTGATACCTTTTTACTATATAAATAAAGATAAGAGGGAGAGAGGCAACCCCTGTCAAAAGGTCCGCTCAGTGTGGAAAACTGGGGAAGTATCCCATTGATAGGAATGACAAAGGAAGAGGTGTTGATGTAGTTCATGACCCAAGTGACAAAGGAATGAGAGAATCCTAGGTGAATCATGAGAAGTCTTAAATTAATCCAATTTTCTTTGTCAAAGGATTTTTAGAGGCCAATGTTGAGGACCAATGAATTTTTCGTAAGGTAGTGGATTGAGTGAAGGGCCTCTTGGGCTAGCCCAATTACTTCATGTATCTCTCTTCCAATTATAAATTACTTGAATTGTTCAAGAAATATGCAGAGGGAGGGTATCCTTTAAATAAAGGGAAATAATATTGGTGATGATTTTGTATATATATTTGCAATGGAATATGGGCATAAAGTGATCAAAAGGATCAATATTGTTACTCTCAAGAATGAGGGCAAGAAATGTTGGATGGAAAGGAGCTAGAATCTAACTAGATGTTCGAGAATATTGAATGAAAGAGAGTTTTCCAACTTCAACGAAATCTAGAATTCTATGTAGAATTCAATAGGAAGTCCATTAGGATTGATGATTTTATCTTTATGAAAACTAGGAAGAACATTTTCCATCTTACTCTTAGTGACCTCAGATATGAGAGCTTCATTTTCTGCTTCATTAATGAATCAAGGAAACTTTCTTCTCGCTGAGAGAATAAACTTGATTTTGGACCTTTCTTCTTATTTGAATTTCTCTTTGAGTTATGTGTAGCCTTCAGGGTGATATTAGAGAAGTAAGCAGCAAGAGTCCTCGAGGGACCAATCACTTCCCTAATGGTGTTAATGGTATTTCTATGATTTTCACCCTACAATTTATGTTTTTACTGTCATCATCAACGTGGAGCCAAAGGCTTGAATCTTTAGATGCCATTCCACTTCATGCTCTAAGAGGATTCTACCTTCATATTTTCTAACTCAACAATTCTATAAATAAAGTGCTCTAGAGAGATGTGACTAGTATATTGATTCCTGGTGATTTCAATTGGGATTTAGTATTGGCCAGGATATTAGTGTTATCCCATTTTTTCCCTTTTTAGAGTCAATAATGATGCATATTTATTTTTTAGGACACTGCTAAAACTAGATAAGAGGGGATTTCCAAAAATTTAGGAGGAAATATAGACCAATTCTCTTTTAATAGGGAAATGAGGAGACATCATGGACCAAGAGGGTTCTAGCCTGAAAGGCTTGGGGGATTTTAGGGAAATGATCCAAATTGATGAGAAGATAAGCATGATCCGAGTCTCCTCCCATCGAGGAACATTGTTTACTTTTTAGGTAGGTGTCAAGGAGAAAATCCAAATGAGGAAATAATCCAATCGCTTGGAACTCTAGCAAGATTTGACATGTTGTTGGACCAAGTGGGGAATATATTTTAAGTCAGAATGTGACATAGGTTCAAATCATTTACAAGAAAACTAAGAATTTGGATAAGGGGTCAGATTTAGCCAAGAGTCCTAAAAATTCAAGGTTCCCTGGGGTGAATTTTAAATGTCTAGCAATAAGATACGAATATCTAATGTGAAGACATGTAACTGAGAAAATATTTTCGATAAATCTCGTATTTCCACATATGAACCATAAATGTTGATGAATGAGAAGAGTATATCCAATTCTAAGGATGTGAGGTCAAGAGCCAAAACAAACCTTGTGGATCAGGTAGTTGATAGTTACATAAAATGATGATTCTTTCGCAAGCTGGTCCCCTCAATCTTCCATCAACATATATTCCCAATAAGTCCCAATCATAAAGTCTTGATTTAATGTACTGATAGCCTTGTCACCCTCCCACATCATTTCTTGCAAAAAATAGAACATGGGGGGTTATTTCTCAAACAGAATTCTAAGTCAAAATATCTTAAATCACTTGGATAATCCCTAATACTTTTAAGGTGAGAATCTTCAGGTCAATCGCAAAGAAGAGCCTCTCTCTCTCTCTCTCTCTCTCTCGATATATATATATATATATATAATATATATATATATATATATATATTTATATACATGTATATATATATTATATATATACATGTATATATATAGATATATATATATATATATATATATATATATATATATATACATGTATATACATGTATATATATATATATATATCTATATATATGTATGTATATATATATATATATATATGTAGATATATATGACTTGAATATCGTAATTAGCTTAATTTTTTGATCTAGAGAGCAATCTTATTCATCTAGAAGAGGAGAACTAAGAGGGGTCCTTAAAGAGACAAAGTATTCCACCATGAATGGAGAGTGTGAAGAATGGATTGATAGTGTGGGAAGAGGGAGTACGATCATTAACATAGATTATAGTGTTGAAGGGTGGGGATATGTGCGAGGCTTGAGAAGTATAGGGAGGAATTGAGAGGAAAGGACTATAATGAAAGAGGGATGGGGAAGGACGGTGAGGGTGGGGTAGAGTGAATAATGAGGGGAGGGATGGGAAAAGTAAGGCTTGGGAGAGGCTCGAGAGGGTTCTTAGGGGTAAGGAAGGTAGATAACCTTCAATAAAGTAAACGAATCATTACTAGAAGGAGAAATATGCATGTGAAAGGAGTGATCCATACCTTGGATAAAAGGATAATCTAAAGTAGGAGGTGAGCCTACAAAGACTATTGTTGTGCCAATTGTAGAGAGAGGTAAAGCCAAAGCTCGAGGTGTACCTAATGACGGGGATGCAAGAGAAATCACTTTAGCAGACTCAACATTTTGATGTTGATAATTCAAAGGAAGTTTATCATTTTCTATTCCATGACATTCTTGAGATGTCTTTTGAGGGGGAATTGAGAAGCGTCATATAGTATTGTATAGTGATATTTTTCTAACCCATTTTCCCTTTACTCTTACCAAACTCGTCATTTGTGCTAAAGTTACCATATGGATAAAATGTAGCACATTTTAAAATTATATTGCCATATTAATATTTTGGTGATGAGATATTCTGGTGCTAATTAAGATGGATTTAGGTAAACTCAATAGGTAAATTGATCGTAACAATATGCGAGAGATATCCATGATTCAAATCTGCTGAAAAGAGAGGTCAACATCATAGTAGAAACCAAGTGAATTCTTGACTTCTCTAAATACACTTTATACTAGAAAATAGGTGGTAATGTGGAATACAAACACATATTGGTACTAGGTCCTTTTTTTCTACTTGAGCATTAAACTATAGTGACCATTTTTTTAGTAGAGGACCTAAGAACCCCATGACCATTTCCCTACCATGATTTCTCTACTTCATCTACACATAGAGTCTACCACCTCATCCATCCTTTGGAAAAATCATACAAGAGGGTGAGTGGCCAAGAGGTAGCTTGATGTGTAGATCTATCCACCTCCACAATGCAACATTCGACATTTTTTTGCTAGTGAAATGTTCTACCACCACAATCTCCTCCATATTGTTAATGTCATTTATTTTATGTCCTTCATATTGTTTATGAATTTCTCATTTGGCCTACATTTTATACATTTGCATCTTATCTTTTGAGGGAAACTAGTAGAGGAGGCAAGGTGGGGTAGCGATTGTTGAGATAAACCAGCTTCATTGTGCATATCTAGAGTTTGAAAGTTGTTTAAGAAACTAGAAGGAGCTAAGAAAGAGAGGTAATATTAAAAAATGCCATAGGGGAAATCCTCTACAAAATGAAAAGAGTTTATGAGGAAAGGTCAAGTAAATACTGTAGGGAGGGAGGGTAAATTGAGGGGGAGGATCAGAAATTTAATGAAACCACGAGGAGATGTGGCAACCATAAGGAATTTTTTTGGATTCAAAATACTTATTATTTAATTCAAGAGGGATGGTGCTTACCTTCGAGGAGTCCTACAAATAAGGGCATGCAAGAGTGGTTGTCAAGGGGCCTTTCGTATCATTACCGAAGTGTTGAGTAGTGAGGCATATGTAAAGGGAGGAGAGAGCATAGACATAGTTGTTAGGTCCACCCAAATATAGACACCTTCCATGGGTCTAGTAAGTTGTGGACCAATTTATCATATAAATTTACTAGCATTTAAGGTGGCCAAGTGCATACATAATATCATGGAGAGGATTAGAGCTAAAGAAAGATGTTGGTTATGACAGAGAAACCAGTCCAAATAACAAACCCTAGTAAAGTCATCTAAAAGGTATCTAAACAAATCTACTCCTATACATACATATATATATATATATTATATATATATAATATATATTATATATATATATAGAGAGAGAGAGAGAGAGAGAGAGAGAGAGAGAGAGAGAAACAATCATTATTAGAGAAAGGATACCTTCTTAGTTAGTGTTATATTTTTAATTCCATCATACTTAAAAGGGAATCAATATATTACATTTAAGTCAAAATATTAACTAAATTTTTTTTTTTAATAACAATAATAAAAATATATTTCAATGTTAAGTAATAATCATGTTATATATAAAGTAAGGAATATGTTATAGTTAAATTATTTACTATGATAAATGTTTAACATGGACTTCATATGTGAGATTTAAAATGACTGATAATAAAACAATATTTTAATATGGACCTTTTTTTTTTTAAGTATTATTTGTAAATGAAATGTCTCAATATCAACAATCATAGATGAAATATTTCAATATTGTTTGTATGAGGGAGATGTGTAATGTGGTTCACACGGAACATGTAGGTAAGACATGATAGAGGTATCAAACCTTTGCTAGCATGTAGAACATAAACAGAGGATTTAAACTAAAGGATTTGGGATTTGATCCAAAGCTTAAGTTAGAATGGATTCGGACTCGTTTATATATAATGTCAAAAATAATATTATGATATATAAGATTACATGTTATTAAAAACAAAATATTAAAAATTATGTAAGCATAATTTGATGTCTTAATATAATTAATTCCTATCAATAAATACATGTAGAAATAACTTATAAAAATAAATATTAATATAGTGTTAATTTTACATCATACCATGCTCATAATCAATGATATGATACTTGAATGTGGCAGCATGCAAAAATAATGTCAACATAATTTACGATGGGCATTAAAGATCAACCAACACCTAATGTAACATAATTCTCAATGATCATTACAATTTGTGACAAACATCGTAGGCCGACATACAATAATGAATATAAATTTTACATTAACTGTTTTATTTTTAGGGAAATAATATATTATTTTTTATCAATAATTGTAAACAATATCACCAATTTTTTTTATAAAGATATAAAAATTAAAATATTATCATTATCTTATATGATCACATATATTTTCATAACAAAACATAAATAGGTTAGTAGGAGTGGAAGGAGGGTGGGTTGATTATGTGTTCCTTGTAGAACTTATTAGCTTATCGTACTCATGAAGTGTGGGAAAGGACACTCACACTAGGAGGAGGGATATCCCTCCTCTTAGAAGTTTTCTTAGGTATTTATTTCCACATATAGATAAGCTGATTAGAGTGTTGGATTCAAAAATAATCAATTGACATAATCATTTAGTCACCCCATGAATCACCCTTGCTCTAAATTCCCTCCTCAATTGAATAAGAAGACAGATAAAGGCATTGAAGGAGACATCAATATATCATATTCTTATGGAAAAACAATGCAAGAATGGATTAATTGGGAAATGGGGTAAAGTAAAATATAGTGTCAACCCTTTATGCAAATGGGAGAGTTATTAACCATCCCATCCCTGATAAGTGATAGGTTGTGGAAACAAATTGTGGCGGTTTGCAAGTTCATCAATCTTAAATAAAAGTAGAGGGACTCGACAAGGACCAAGGTGTACTATTAATGGTATGAATTTATGTTGCATTTATGTTCTAGGAGGGGGAAAAAGTAATCACCTATATGGAGTTCATAAGAATATATGCTAATTGTGATTAGTTAACATAATCGATGGCGACCCTCGCATATGGAATATGGCTTCAATCCTCGGTTTCCCAAGATCAAATTTTGTACTTTTTGCATGGAAACATGGTGAAGGCTAAATGTTATAATGCAAGGATCTATGCAAACATTTTTAATTTGTTGGTTTGGTTTGACTTTAGAATATGCTTGTGGGCTTCTATATTTTTCTTTTTTCCAGGACTTAGGGGATATGTTAAAAACGATAATCAAAGGATATAATAACAACCTTCTTATTTTTGTGCTTATATTTTCAATTGCCTTTATTTTCATAGTATTTAGGTCTCTTCATCCCACTACTAGGGAAGGCATTGAGAAGTCGTAGAGGAACGAATTCCATCTGCTAAAGTACAAGATCTGTGCATTCTAACAATATTTGATTATGTATGAGGAACCTATCAAGGAATTTGGATATAGCTATTAGCCACAATATTATATTCCAACTATGCTTAACTTCTATAGGAATTATATCAAGAAACCCCACACTTTCAATGTGATTGAGCATTTAGAATATTTTCCAAATGTGTAGATTCCCATTAAAACAATCCGCAAACATTCAATACCCTAAACTCTATGTTCAACAACTTTGAAAACATATATAGGAGTCTCAATTTCTCTAGAATACATTCATAGGACTTAAACTCTCTCTCAAACCCTAATGATTCCCTTGATATGTAAATGGGAGTTAGCACCAACAAAATACCAGCCACCCAATACTTTTAAAATTCCATATAGACCATTACACCTCCTTATGAATTTTAGATTTAAAAATAAATCAAGATCATTACGAAAAAAATATACCTGAGGCACAATCATTTTCCCTTCCCCCTAGGCCATTAATGATCATAGCAAGGAGCTTTGTTGTGAACCATTAAGGCGAAATGTTTTTTCTCAAAGTACCCTATGACTTTGAGATTGTGTTCCATGTTTTATTTCCCACTTAGCCTTAGCTTGGGAATTTCTCAAGATATATGGCCAACAACTAATAGTGGAGGCTTATTTAATCTAAATCATATCCAAAAACCATTAGGCTAGTAAAATTTTTGGTTGACATCACAATTTTTGGGTATAAGTTTGTATGCAGCTCTCTCATTTTTTATCTAGTCCAAAATATGTAAATAATTACATATCCTTTAATGTGTTATAAAAAATATACATTTCATTAATAGGTCTTTTTATAGCCACAAAATGATTTACTACCACCAAAGGACCCCTTGATCTTTTATGGACTATCGAAGTAAA